>BPLS01030817.1:347739-384297 GCA_019656275.1 Rhododendron kiyosumense | reverse complement strand
TATATATATGGGTACTTCTGGAATTAAAAAGATCAGAGATGAAAACATAAGTGCCAAAATTGAGCAAAATGAAAACTTACAGGAAGTGGGTTCTGAGGATAATTTTTTAAATCTCCCATTAATATATCTCAACAACAATTAACTTTTATGAATTTCTTGATTTTTAATGGATTCTAGATTTCTCCAACATGAGAAATACTCCTCCCAAATAATCTCTAAACTATGACAACTCTGCAAATTTATCCTTTCATTGCTTGTCCAATCGGGAGTCCCAGATAAATAAGACCAAATTATATGTCGGGTTAAACTCAGTTGTACCTACACAAGGAGCGAATGATAAACCATCCCCGGTAAATACCTAGAAGATAAATCCAACAGTGCCATTTTCAGAGTTTGATACAAATATCCACTGATTTTTAACCACAAGTGTTGATTTCGCCAACCATTCTTAATTTCAAGACCTACCATGCTCTTGGCCACTTTGGTTTTCCCCTGACCAAAACTGTCACCACTATGACTTCTCATCATTTCACTTTCCATAATTTTAACGTCTAATCAAATTTAAATCCTTATCATCCTCTCGGCCACTGACCTATTGTCCGATTCTACATTTGCATAACATGCCAAGTAATGCCGAGTCAAATAACAATTCAATACCACCGAGGGTGGTAGCCCAGTTGGCATGGGTGATGGGGTTTGAGTGCCTTTCCCTCCATGTGCACTCGGGTTCGAGCCCCTCCAGTGGCAAAAAATTTATATGGGCTGGAGGGATGCGTGGAGAGCCCCGTGCCAGCTGTGCGCCTTGGTGGTGCTGTGGTGACGGCCTGTCCTCATGGATAGTAGCTATGACTCGAACCGAACATTCCACAGCGGGTTGGGAGCCCCTATGGTCACGCCCAATGGGAGTTGCTACGCCGGTCGCCCCCTCCTACCCTTTTTGTTATCAAAAAAAAAAATAACAATTCAATGGTCTCAATCACATCATCTCACTTTTACCGCTAACAAAGGTGCCTGTTTCCTTGTTCAAATCATAATATTTTATTCCAATTTGATTAAATAATTATTTTATTAACTATGGTGATAACTTAACATTTAACCATTTTACATCATAATCAAATTGTTATTGAAAATAATTTTAATTTTAGATCCATAATTTGTTGTTTTCTTCCTACAGATTCCTTTTTAATACTAATTATTATCGTATTTCTTGATAATACTAATTTTCTTAAATTTATATAATACGCACTAAATTTTTTTTCCTTATTAATTTTATATACGTAAAAATGATCTTGAATTACTTCCTCCGTCCATTTTTAGATGTCCCGCTTCGTAACTCCAACTCATTAAGAAAACATTATCATTACATCTTTCACATCAACTTTTACCTCTACTTTTCATATGTAGCTTCTATGTAGACATCATCATTATACTTTTACTCACTCACTTTTCAAATTGAATATGCTTTTAGGGGCAAAATGGAAAATGTACCAATTTTTACCCATTAACTTTACAAAATGGACATTTATTAAGGGACAACTCAAAATGGAATACTAAACTTTAAAAATGGGACAGAGGGAGTACTTGTTTGTAACTAGTCAGATGAAAAACCTATTATTATTAAGTCTACATATAATAAGTCTACATACCCTTTATTTCTCAAACTTAGGTTTTTAAATTTTAAATTTGTACTTCTACAAAAATAACCTACTAGCAGATATTGACATAATATTTTCCATACAACATTTTACTAACTTATATTTTTCTTATAAGTTGGCTTTTATTTACTAATAAGATTTATTTATTATCCAAATTTTGCTAATAATAATATTTTGTGTTGTCTTAAAAAAAATACAAGATTCGTACTTTTAATCCAATGAAATCATTGATACGTCTCTTAATACTTTTCTTGTCTCCAAACCATACATCACAATGACAACTTTCACAATTCTCCAATTTTTAATCCGAAAAGAATACCATATCTAAACAATAATGCTAATTTAATAAACGGAATAGAAGTAAACTAAACTGAAAATACCAGGATTTAAATCTAACAAAAATGAATATTTTCTTTTTAGTTCGCGGCCACGAGGTTCGGTTGCAGCCGCAAGGTCAGTTTTGGGCCTTTTGGTTTAGTGAGTTTTGGCGATAGAGGTCGATTCAGACCCTCTCCTAAAGCCAAAAGTAGCGCAATATACTTAGAATTAATGTAGGAAGGAATATCTAACCCCCCCTCCCCCTTTTTTTTTTTTTTTCAATTCGGTGGGATTTTGAGACGGTGGTTGTGGAGGTGGAGATGGGCCAGAGAAAGTGGTGGCGCACGAGTGGAGACCAGTGAAAGTAGTGGTAGTGATGTAACACCCCGTCCCGCATCGGAAGTCTACATGGATGATTTTAGGCATATAACAAGTCTTGTGGGCTACTACTAGTACCTTGTGCTTAAGCTTTTGGGCCATATGGTGTGGCTTGTGAATCAAAATCAAGGTATTGGGCTAGTGGTCTGCTTGGGGCGTTATAGGAAACTTAAGGAAGTGGAAGGACTCGAACACACACTTGTTTACAAGTCAACACTTTACCAGTACACTTTTCCACACAAGATGACTTGTGGCTTGATGGTTTGGTTGTGCACATAGTGTTCGGTGTACTTGGGTTCAAATCCTAGCCGAGTCCTTTACTAAAAGTTTATTTTCCGATAATGCCCCAAGCAGACCACTGGCTCAGTACCTTGATTTTGATCCACAAGTCACACCATATGGCCCAAAAGCTTAAGCACAAGGTACTAGTAGTAACCCACAAGATTTGTTATATGCCCAAGATCATCCATGTAGACTTCTGATGTGGGACGGGGTGTTACAATCTCCCCAACTTTATAGCCTCGCGCCCTCGCGAGGGGTTGAGCACTATTATCACCAATACAAATCAAACGAACAGCCAAATCAAACCAAACTCCAAGGCCCACATGGTCGTGCACATGGATGGCTTTGATACCCCACCTATAACACCCCAAGCAGACCACTGGCTCAGTACCTTGATTTTGATCCACAAGCCACACCACATGGCCCAAAAGCTTAAGCACAAGGTACTAGTAGTAACCCACAAGATTTGTTATATGCCCAAGATCATCCATGTAGACTTCCGATGTGGGACGGGGTGTTACAAGTGAGGTGGTGGCAGCAGTTGGAAGAGGACAGGAGGTGGAGGTGCACAACAGGTGGTTGTGATGCCAACCGAGGGAAGTGGTGCGTGGTGCGGCGGTTATGGTGGTGAACTGGAGGGCAGTAGCGGATTCAGAAATTTCCTATAGAAGGATCACTCCTTTAGGACCGGTCCTATACATTTGAAAGTCGAACGCGAACTCATATAAACTTTTATTATTTAATTCGAAAATGAGTATTTATGTATCTTATATTGTCTTGGTAGTGTTAGTTAATTTTGAGCTTGTAGAAAAAATAAATAAAATGTAGTCTATTAAAGAAAATAATTTTTTTTAATTTTACATTGAACTTATAGTTATATAAATTTATTTGCGTAACAGATGACATTAGTATAAGGCCGCGTTCTAGAACTCTTATAAGCTGCCTATTTTTTAAGAAGGCAATTTTAAGCTCAAAAATCATGTATTTAAGCAAATAATTTTTCTAACAATATGGATCTTGTTTAATAGATCTCATTGAGATCTTTTAAATGGTGCAAAAAAATTTAAAATTTATTTTTTATTTACATTATTCTTGAGTTTAAAAATATGAAATAACCTACTTATTTGTTAAGATTTCTGAAATGAGGCCTAAGTGTGGGTTTATGGTACAAATGCTACCTGAGTTAGTTTAACTATGGGTTGAGTCCGCACACTCAAAATCTTGTGGGGGCCCTTTTTTTCATAACAATGCATTGAAAAAAAGAAATTTTGAAAAATGAAAGATGTTGGTCACGTGATTCGATCCTGCACCTTAAATAAGGAGACGGGATGCCTCACCACTGGTACCATTGAGCAGCTTGATAAAAATTTGGCATATTTTAAATTTATTGCTTATTTAGACTTAGAGCCCACCTTTGGGGCCCAAATTTCAGCTGGGTCACGTGACCCATTTGTGATTACACTGAATCCACCCCTGCCGGAGGGAGGTGAACCAGGTGGTTATGGAGGAGGAAGCCGAGAGTGGAGGTGCCCATGGTGCTCTCTCTCTCTCTAAACTGTGCACAGTTGTGTGTGTGGGAAGTGGTGGGGATATGGGTGCATATATGTATATAGGAGAAGGAATAAATGTGGGCGAGCGGGGTGGACGTGTGATGGCAGGGGAGGGAGTAATTGGCGTGGGGATAAGGGTGATGTGGGATCAGTGGGATGGTGTGTGATTAATGATATATATTACTCCCTCCGTCTTAAATTGTCCGTTCTTTTTGGGAAATTCAACAAATCATTAGGGGATGTGAAAATTTTGTATTGTCTTTTCTATTTTATCCCTAAGTTCCAATCAATATTACCAAGGTCAATTTTATGGATCTAGCTTTTTATATGAAACTCAAAATATATGTAATATGTATCTTATTTGATAAATATCAATTAGTTTTACTATACAAAATTTTCAAAATCATGGAAATCGTTATAAAATAAAAGATAACGGACATGCTAATAGAGATGATAATGTATTTTTTAAGGATAAAACTAGAAAGTGACCTTGTTTTGATAGATGTTTTTAGAAATGTGAAATTCATTTTTAGATTTTTTTAGCTGTCCCTAGAACCGCCCCAATACATGTGTGTGTGCGCACGCGCGCGTTGTATTGGTTTTTTTAAATAAAAAAAAAACTGTCAGTGGGGGTTAAAATAGAAGGTGCTATAGCTGGTGCAACTACTGTGTGCAAGAACGAATTAAGTGAAGGAACTATTTTTTGCAGGCGCGGAAACGTACCCTGCGGTGTTTGGCGGTCTGATTTTCGATTTCGAAAGAATTTTATAATATTACCGTAGACTAACAAAAATATTTCGAGTCCAACTGCGATCTCGATTTACAAAAGAAAATATCTCATAAGTTTAAAAGAAAAATTTACGCGAACTATATATTAACATACAAGTAATGAATTTAAATTCATAGTAATTAATTAAAGCCGGATAATAAGAAAATGAATATTGAAATAATATTACGGAATTTTTCATTTATTTAAAATTTTTGGAATATTACAAATTCTTTGGGATACGAGTAGGCGGATGTCATTTTTGTTAATATAGGTCAAGTGTAGAATGTGGACAAACTATGAATTGGGGGTAAGGGTGGGAACTTTTAATCCTCATCCATGGTAACATAACGAATCCCCATATTTCATATCCCGGATAAAAAAGAGAGTTAACAAACGCCGAATGCACCCATGTTTTAAGCCTCTACATGATTATGTTTTAATCTGAAACCCTTCACTAATTAGCTAGGGTGTAATGCCTACTACCTGTATGTATAGACCGACACCCTCTCCATAAAAGAAGACTAATTTGCACTTTGAGCCCCTTAACTATTTATTTATATCTTTTCAAAATAGTACTTATTTATGTCTAATTAGGGAAAACATTTTCTATTGTTTGTTTGACAAGGAAAATCTCTATTATAATAAAATGACCAAGTTATATGGTTTTCCAATAAACTATATACCTTGTCACGATTCACAAATCGAATTCCATCAAAACAAGTCACGTCAAAGAAAGTCTACACTGTTAAATTTCAAGAATATTTGATTCTGGATGAATATTTCAAAATAAACTTAGTCCAATTGAGTTGAAAATTCAAAAAGTTCAGAGAACGTTACTGTTTTCTTTGGAAAAAATTCTTCTCTAAAAAGAGTTCTCCTCCCGAAACAAAAGAAGTGTTAATCAAGTTTCGGATTTGTAACTGAGTTTGTTTTTGAGACTACTTGTCTTACTTGGAGTTTAGCTCATTTCCATAAATAATCTGATTTCATTTTGGTGAAAAAACACACTTGAAAAGTTTTTAGAAATCATACTTCATTGTGCAAACTCTTGAAAAGTTTTAATTCCATATATACCGTTGAGTCTGGCAACCGCATTTCGGCTCAAGTCTAGCTTGTTCAAACAAACAATCAAATTCTACTTTCAAATGAAAAACTACGCAACGCTTCAACAAGGACAACAATAAATTATCTATGAATCAAGAAAAAAAAGGAGCATGAGACAGATGCTTGACTCAGATCCTTTTGCATATGTGTTTTGACCCATTCGATGCATATACAACTCACCCATATTGTACAAGTGCTGTTATATATTTGTGTGAATTGGCACATCGTTATCCAAAGCATTTTTCAGGGGAAAAAACGCTGTGTTGTGACTTATGATTTGGGTTTCAACAAATTATACATTTTAAATTTACCTTTGACATAAATTGAACCATTCATGTCATTTGCAGCCAGATGTGGAGACTTCAAGTAATAAATCTTATTCAAAAACGGCAGAACGCTATTATCAAGATAATTATAGCTAAGGTCAAGCTCCTCCAAGTTACTGAAATTTGGCAAAATTCCAATACCTGCGAGAGAAATGGAAAATTTAACTAATTGATTTATTAATTAAACGCAAATGACAATGGATGGATAGTTGAGTCATATTTAGTAATAGTCTGTCCTACAATAGACTTTGAAAATAATATACTTAATTTTTTGAGCCATTCACTTTGTTTAAAACATATTTTTTTAGATTTCTTTTAAAAGATCAACTCATTCAAATATCGGTAAAGGCTTTTGATTTGTATTTGTTCCCAAATTTGACAAGTTAAAAACTAAATATCGATATCCGAATGAGTTGATCTTTTATAGAAACTCCTACATACATGTTTTAAGCAAATAATTGAACGTCTCCGATTATTATTGTGTCAAAATTTGTGTCAATTGTTTTATCCCTTGAATTCTCCCCACATATTTATACGTATATGTACATACATGTATACTTTTAGAAGCCACTCTGTTTTTACAATTCAAGTTTGAACAACTCAATGCTCAACGTGCCTACATTTGTGACTAATAATGAATGTCACAGAAGAATTAAAATATCACCAATAGTGGTACTAATTATTTAATCAAGGAATATTAATGTCACTTTTAAGAGTACATATTAATGCTTGTTTAGAGGTAATTAATGACATTGGAACCAAGTAGAGTCCAACATGCCTCTCTGAGATGTCAACGAACTTTGAATAATAGTCAAACAATCGACGTGGGTATTTTATTTTTTGACCTAAATTGCACAATAGAATCATAGTCAAAATTCTCCATCACAAACAATTCGGTCATACAACAAATTTTAGCACAATTGTTTTCAGAATTGACTATCCAGACGCAATCAATTTATGAGTCGATATATTAATTTTTTCATAGTAAGTTTAATTATACTTGTTTTCGGAATGAAAAATATTGCACAAAACAAATTGGTTTTACTTCTCTACTAGACAAACACAAGCACATGATTGATTCTGTGGCTTCAAATTTTGTGAATTTGCGTACATAGAATTTTATTATGAAATTCATCACAAACTTCACAACCGATTATCAATGTGTAGAATATATGTATGTTCAATTGATTTGAAATTGACCAAAGAAAAAAGAAAAAATTGAATTTTAAGGTTAGGTTTCATTTTATCATGTAAAAGAGGTCAAAGCCATACCTTCATTCCCGACGAAACTACGCAAATAATTCAAAGACAAGTTTAGGCTTCGGAGTGATTCAAAAGGGAGAAGAATAGAGGCATTTAGATGCCAATCACCATCTAATCCCCAATCTGCTGTGTCACCAAGTTCAAGTTTGATAACTCGACGCGTAGTGGAATTACACAAAACACGTTCCCAATGGCAACAGTCCATGTTATCGTCTCCTTCCTCCCAAGACGGCAACGAAGTGCCGTTTGGGAAATTGATGGAATGTTTGAGTTGCAAGAGAGCGATTCTTTCATTTTCCAAACACCCATTGCATCCATTTTCTAGTACAGGTAACATGATCACCGCTACCCATAGTGAGCTAATGAGTAAATGTTGAAAGTAGTTCATCCCTACCCAGAGAAATATGACTTGACAAATTAAAGTGCTTATAGAACATATGGCAATTGTATGGCGTTTGCTTTTGCTTAAATAGGGTTGCAGCTTTCCGCATCATCATACTGCTATTTCTCAATCGCTCAATTTGGCAATGGGTCAGACTCTGAAGTAAAAAATTTGATGTTAATTGTTCAATGGGTCAGATTCCGTAGTCTGGGTCTTCTCAAAGAAGTTGACAACACGGCAACGCCCCATCTATTTAAACCAAATTGATCGGTACCCGTACTGTTGCAGTACTCCTCGAGCTTAGAGCAACTCCATTTGAGTGTTTTTAGATAAACTGCTGATTTTGTCACTCTTTTTTTTTAATGCCACTCTTCTGCAAGTGTATTTTTGGAGTTAAAATACAATTACAGGGGAGTGATGTTAATAAAAAATGGAGTGACAAAATCATTTTTCTTTAGATATCTTTGGTGTAAGACTTATTAAGTCAGTTAAAAAGAAATTTCATAATTTTTAGGCTTCATTTGACATTGTTAGGACCGTTTCATGGAAAATTTAAGTACCCTGAATAATTACAACGGAGTGCCCCAAAAAGAGAGATTAATGGTTCAGATTTACTGTAACGAAAAAGGTCCTTGGGGACCAAAATTTTTCCAGGGGTAAAGAGGAGGGAGAAACCCAAAGGAGTTGGAGAAGTCACCTACCTAGCTATTAGGAGCCTTATTATGGAATCTTTGGTTGGTGTTCGAGTTTGACTCTCCTTCACTTGATATCTATTCCTGCATGTGCCGGGCAGTCAACACTAGAATTTGCTGTACTTTTGCTTGTTTTGTGCTTATTTTCTGCGCAAAAAATTTCGGTTGCCGTTTGCACCATTTTCTATTGCATGATTTGTTGGATTTTAGGAAGTAGTTGCCCACACTGATCGACGTACAATATTGCTGGCTCCATCACTGAGGTTGTATATATAGAGAGTTAAAGGACCGGCTGGAGCTCGAAAACAATTTGGCATTATCTCCTCCATTTTTAAGTTAATCTTCACCCAAAGAAGAAGAAAAAGAATCCGAGTTTACCGAAAGCAAGAAATAAAAATGGAAGGAAACAAGAATAATATCGATTTCCAATCTTGGTAGTTGGTAGTAGACACTAGGTAAATCAAAAACCTGACAAGTAATTTCAGAAATTTTAAGGCTGTCAAACTAATTTGTGACAAAAGTTAGGAAAAATCCAACGCCCATTAGTTGGAGGCAATCGAAATTCTACCAAATTTGACCCATGTTTTAGGAGGAATGAAAAGCGTAAAAGACATAGAATAATTTGACCTTAGGTTTTTAAGATTGTGGAGAATGTAGACAGCTATGTAGTGAAGATTCTGAAATATGATACGAAAAATGCTTTGAAAGCATATATGGCTATTAATTGTTCGTCAACAGAAAAAACCTTACGGCAAAGACGTACGTACAGAACTTAATTAACTCACATCATCCAAGTTTGGAAGCATTAATTATGAGAGTGGCCGAAGTCCTGCAGACACGATGTCCTTTAACTTTTTGGAATATAAGAAGAATAGTGCTTGTCAATCACTCCATGTGTTTCACGATGTCCTTAACTTTATCAGTTTATTGTGAATTCACACACCACATCCAAAAAAAAGTTTAAAATAACGAGGGAAATAGTTGGAAATCACACCCTAATTGTACACATCTTTCCTTTTGGAAGCACCCAGGAAAGTTCTTTAAGGAAAACAAACTTCATGAATCATGTTGCGACACCATCACCAACCATTGAATTCACACCACACGGTACATCTCACTTTTTAAGCATTTCGTTGAAAACAAATTAAGAAGTGAAAACTCTCGTTTTTGGCAACAGGGTGTGAATGCGTGGAGCGCGGGCGTGCCAAGACTTGTAGCGCCAAACTTTGATGAAAATTCCCATGAATCTTGACTTCTAATGTATGAGCGATTGTGTGTGACCCAAAGATTAAAGATCACAATGAGGTTAGTGGTTTGTCATACGGTTTTAGACTTAAAATTTCCTAGTCGTATAGGAAATGAAACGTAAAACGTGAACTTTATTATTCCGAGATAATAAAGTTTATACAGGAAAAGTAAAAGATCCAAACTACTTGATGAAGTGGGTTTGAATGAGGTTTGAGCACGAGGTACTCGATAGTCTACTTTGCTGAAAGTAGGAAAGTGTGTTTCGCTGGGAAGGCTTTGGTTTAAGCGTTGAGTTTTGATTGGTGTTGGACCCATTCTTCATCTTGTGAACTTGTATTTATAGGCAAAACATCAAGCTGATTCAGGTCTGAATCCGAATTCTGCGTTGCACCATAAGCTGACACGTGTCCCATGTTTGTTCCACTTTTCATGCATGCAAAATAGTGGGCGGTTTCCAGAGGTAAATAGCAGTTGGGTTAGATCATGAGTAGTGGGCCTCTCATACGTTGACATGTGTCCCATGTATTGCTAAGATATCTCCCCACTTTCCCCTTTTTGTGCTTCTGTGTGACACATGGCCAATTGCCTCTGAATTCAAAGAAACTAACTGCCAAAGAATAACCACCTCCCTACAATAGTGGACCTTGCTCCCCAAACCAATTTGGCACCTTCTTTATAAACCTAAAACCGTGGGCTTTACCTCGTGGGTCAGGTTAACATTTCCCTCGTGGGCCAAACCGTGGGTCTTGCTCCTTGGGCTAAATCCGCATCTCTCCTCTTCATGAGCCCAATCGCGGGCTGCCATCTTGGGCCCAAATCTTGACCATGGGCTGCAGGTTCCTCATATGGGCTACGTGTTTCTTCGGCCCAAACGGAAATTCCCATGGCCCAAGAATTACCCAATCAATTACCTACCTTCCGGCCCAAATTAATTAAGTAACCAATTAAAAATCCAATCACGGCTATCCCGATCCGCAGTGCCAAAAAAGGGTATAAACATTGCCCCCCTACGCATTGATTCTATTAAGATTAAGGCGTTTGGAAGAGAACAGTTTTTGGCATCCAAACAGATCTTGATGTGTTTAATATTTTATTAGGCCCAAACACGGCCTAACAATTTTTCCTCTTCAAATGGTTGTAATCATTACAGATCTTCATGTGGGATTTTTTATCCATAAAGGAGGTCTCATTTCTCCCTTGGAACTCTAAAAGCTTCCAAAAGATCTCTTTCCAACTCAAGTTCTCCTCGATGTACGCGCAGCCTTCATTAAGATAGAAATAAAAATTCAAAAAGGTGGAGAGAAAAAAGGAGGCAGAACACATCTCGAATTAAATCCATTCCTCAGAAACCGAAGACAGCACCGCCTCTTTTAAAGCTGCCCTTTCTCTCTTCATCATCTTTACTCCCTATCTTCCATCTCTCTCTCTCATCCAGAGCCAGAAAAAACCCTAGCCACCATTGTTAAACCCACAAAGCTCCAAACAATGTCGTCTTTTAGGGCCAAACAACCGGCCAAGAGCCTAACCTCTTACACCGATGAAATCAAGCGAATCATTAAAGCTGAAATCCTCTCTATCAACTCCGAAATCCTGATTGATCGGACCCAACCCCGTTCGTTCACTATGAAGATGGCGCTTGGACCTGCTGTCAATGGTGACTACCTAGAATCTCTCTATCCGTTCTACCCTCTTGCAGAAGAAGCCTTGCCATTTGATTGCATTGCAGCCGATTGGACCACATATCCCAGAGACATCCCAAATCGGCTCTAGCACAGACCTGACAAGCAATACACCTAATGGGTCAACCGAGTAGCGGCCGTGAATGAAGCGCTGTGGAAGGAGGTAGGCATATACGAGGCCATCATGCTCAGCCGCCACCTCATTGACATGGATAAAGCCCTATTTATGGCCACGGCCCAGTTCTGGTCTGTTCCCTCTAACGCCTTTCATTTTCGTATTGGTATGATGGGCATCACAATGCAAGATGTTTCCTTTCTTACTGGCCTCCGTCCCCATGGGGTTAAGGTCGATTGTTTCGTTTCACAAAAAACCCCATCGTTTACGTACCCCGAGTCGGCCCAATTGGCCTACTCTAACTTTTTGAAACACTTTGCTGGTGAGGAGGGAAACGAAGTCACTGAGGAAGAACACGTGGCTCTCCTCGTTTATTGGTTGAACAAATGTATTTTTTGTGTATCTTCGAATAGAATTACTAAGAAATTCACGGATATTGCCAAGGCATTGGCTTCGTGCCAGAAATTGGCCCTAGCCCCACTAGTCCTTGCACATTTATACCGTGGCATGCAGGAATTGTTGACCAACAAATTCTTTTTTGCCCCCGGACCACTTTGGATAGTCACGCTTTGGCTTTGGTTGTACTTCCCCACACAAGCCCCAAAAATGAACAAAGTCCCTACCCATGCATGTTATGGCCGTCATTATGCAGGCTAAGAACTCTAACAACATGACTTTAACTCCTGCTTCACCTACTTTTACCGTGAACTAACCACATTGGGCAAGGGTTATATGCCATTCGAGAGGGAAATCGTACCGTTATGGCTGAAAAACCCTACTGGAGAGCCTGGAGAGGACTTTGATGAACACAATGAGGTCTAGGCAAGTTTCCTCATTTCAAGAGACCTGCTATATGGCATGGGCATGTCCTCGGCCGACAATAGGTGTGGGGCAGAATACTATAATGCTGCCCAATTTGCTCGCCAATTCGGCCTTATGCAACTCATCCCTGTTCCCCCGACAAGTCTTGCAACGAGGACTTCATTGACAGAGTTATCATACCAGAAAAAACCCTAGAGGCCATCCGGAACCAATTTGCTAAGGATGAGGCTACTTTTTAGTTAAAGCCTTACCCTGAACGCCCAGAAAAGTCTCTTAGATTCGAAAAATGGTTGGCATACCATGTGAATAGGTACTTCGCCAAAGACATAGATGAGATTTTGGCCAAAATTACCCCTGAAGCTATAATTGTGAAGGATGGTGATCCTACCAAGAAGAAAACTTCTCGCTCTGAAGGTCCCTCTCCATCTGCTAGCTTGAAAAAGAAAGGTATGAACAGAAGACTAGCTCTCTTTGCTTTACTTGTTGTTTTGGTTCAGGCCTTTACCATATTCACTCATGCAATCTTCGTTTCAGGTGCGCAGGAAGTCACCAAGCTTGAACCAATGGAAATCCCATAGAAGAAAAGGCTGAAAAAGCTAGCTGACAAAAGACTAACCACTGTATGATCTGATCAACTCCTCATTTTCTTGCTCAATATTGTAATCTAGGCCTAAATGTCTAAATCCGTAGGAGAAGACTGCTGCAATCGCTGGTAGAACCCGAAGCAACACTAAGACCAGTTCCCCTGAACAGGTTGACCTTTCTGCCAAGGTATCTCTGTATTAAGGCCTGAACACATTTTCATTAAGGCTTGAATACTCCCACTTGTATCTTTTCCAAACTCTGAATTCTCACTCAGGCCAAATCGAAAGAGACTGCCCACTATGCTGAATCAGTCCCAAAGAAGGACATCAAAAAGACAAAAACCAAGACAGTCATGTCCAAAAAGTCACAAGTAGATGAAGTCCCAAAGGCAGAATTGAAGAAAAGTGCCTCAATTGCCTCCAGCAATTATTCCACTGCTTCGTTAGAGGTAACACGCCATTTCTTAGTTTTGACCTCCTTAATTCTTTGTAAGGCCTTTCTTAACAAACCTGTCTCCCATCCAGGCTACCTCTGAGGGCCCTCCAGTCAACCCTGAGCATGAGGCGTCATCCCAAACCCCTGAAAAGTCCAAGGTTTCTCCAATTAACCCTGATCCAACACCCATTCAAAAAGAAGAAATTGTTGAGGAGGCTACTGACGAGGATATGGAGGACTTCTTCAAAACGGCTGCTAGCCTTGTTCAAGTGTCTCTCTCAGGCATTTCCGGAGATGGATCTTATTCTACCCAAGTGCCCCCAACCACTGAAGAGAGATTGCTGAGGCCAAGGAAACTTTCAAGGGCTTGATCAAGATGGACATCAGGACGGCCCTTCACCCAGGTAGGGCTTCCTCTTTCAAGAAGGCTTTCGCCATTTTGGCCCGAGCTCAGGTCTTCAGCGAAGCTGCCAAATCAGTCCTGCAAAACTTTCACAAAGACTTCCCAGAGTTGCAAAAGTCATATGATGAAGCAGCCCTTAAACTCTCCAAGGTCGAATCAAGCCTTACCGAGATCAGGGACCTTCGCCAAGAAATGAATAAGTGCGTAGATGGCTATGGAACTCTGAAGGCCCAGATCAATACCATTGAGGAGCAGAAAAACACCTTCACCAAGAATATTCAAGATTGGGAAGATCAAATCCAAGATCTGAAGAATAAGCAAGAGAAAGCCGAAAAGAGCCTGGTGCTACTGGTGACTCAATAATCAAACCTGGAAGCACAACAGAAGAAACTATTTGCTGCCTCCAAAGCTGTCAAGATCAAGCTTTAACCCTTGGTTTCCAACCAACCAGGCCTTCAGACCTCCGAAGAAAGGTTAGAGGTTCAACTCAACGGTCTTGCCAATTCTTGGGATAATCTCCGATCTAGTCTTCTTGGTGAACTGTAGGCTACTTCGGCCTTGTAATAAAGTAGTACTTTTGTCTAGCCCTGAACTCTAATCCATGGGGCTTTTGATGCTTGAAGAGCCTGAACCTGAGGCTTTCTTGACTGTGAATATTTTTGGTGGCCTAAACAGACTCAGGCCTTTGTGGTGGCCTAAACAAGTTCAAGCCTCTTACTCCTTTATGGCTTTGATGGTAGTTCTTCTTTAAAATCTTTCATTTCCCACATCGTAGGATAATGATGTTTTAAAAACTTTCCATTGATAGTATGTTTATGCATCCAACCATTCAAATCCATTAAAAGATAAACATTACCTTCGAACACTTTACAAATTTGATAAGGCCCTTCCCATGTTGGAGACCACTTCCCATATTTTGAGGTTTGTGCGCCCAAAGGTACAACAACTTCCCATACTAAGTCTCCTTTTGTGAAGCTTTTCCTTCTCACCCTTCTATTAAAAACTTTGGCCATTTGGCGCTTCTGGATCAACATATGGTCCAAAGCGGCAAACCTTACCTCATCAAGGTCTTCCATTTCCATCAACATGGCTTGGCTATAATTAGCATGACTCAAGCCATTTTGGTATGCAATTCTGGCCGTTCTAACCGTTACCTCCATAAATAGTGCATTAGAAAGGAATTCGTGCCAAACCCATGGATTTTCTTCTACCATCTTCTCGATAATTCCAATCAAGGTCTTATTGGTTGATTCGGCCTGGCCATTCCCCTGTGCATAATAGGGAGTTGAATGGGAGAGCTATATGTTTAATTGGCTCTTGAAGGCCCGGACCTGTGCACCAAAGAACACTGAGCCTCTATCTGCCACAAAATGCTCCAGTATTCCAAACCTATGAATGATTCTCTCCTTCATGACTTTGATCAC
Source organism: Rhododendron kiyosumense (assembly GCA_019656275.1). NCBI lineage: Eukaryota > Viridiplantae > Streptophyta > Magnoliopsida > Ericales > Ericaceae > Rhododendron > Rhododendron kiyosumense. Next base: position 368,867 of record BPLS01030817.1, on the reverse strand, counting down.
ATCCTGTTGATCCACAGACTTTAATGGAATGGCCTCTGCCCATTTCGTAAAATAATCTATGGTTACCAAGATGAACCTGTGTTTCGATGACGGGGGATAAATCATCCCAATTATATCTAAAACCCAGCCTCTAAAAGGCCAAGGCTTCACTACAGCTTGATAATCTATTGCAGGTGTGTGATGTACTGGGCCATGAGCTTGACAAGACTAGCAGCCTTTGGAAAAACGTATACAATCCTCTAAGATAGTAGGCCAATAGTATCCATACCTCCTAATTAACCACCTCATTTTGATACCAGACTGATGTGCTCCACAAATCCCTTCGTGGACTTCTGCCATTACTTTCATGGCTTCGGTATGGCATAAACACCTCAGTAACAAGTCATCTTCGAGGCCTTTTTTGTACAATTCATCTTCAAGAAGAACATAGCTCATCGTTCTTCTCTTGACCTTTCTGCTAGCCCCCATATGAGGCCGTTTTAAGTAAGCAATAATAGGATCGCGCAAGTTCTCCTTACCCTCCTCTTCTTCTTCAACTGGAAGGTTAGAAACAAATACTTCTAGGTCTAAACCCCTTCTCCTGACAGAAGGGAGTAGCCTTTTTCAGACAGTAATGATCTTGTGAAGAGTCTCTGGTGATAGCTTCAGGCCTGTTGAAGCCTGAACCAAACTGTTTGCTTCAGTATTCATACTTTTTGAGACATGTTTAACGGTTACGTTGTCAAAGTCTTGAATTAACTGCATCGCTAGCATATAATAAGGAGCTAACTCCTCACTATAGCATTTAAACGTTCCCGCCAAATGGTTAATTACAAGGTTTGAATCTTCAATCACCCTTACTTCTTTGGCCTCAAGATCCCTAAGGATTTCAAGGCCTATTACTACTGCTTCGTATTTAGCTTGATTGTTTGTACATGGAAAATCAAACTGAAAAGATAACTCTGTTCTCAGGCTTTGAGGAGAAATGATAATGATTCCACAACCTGAGACTATTTGAGTTTTTGACCCATCGAATAGAAGAGTCCAAGACGTGAGTGAGACTTCAAATGCGCTCAACTTTGTATCAGATTCTTCGCTGATATCCACGCAAAGATGATCAGCAAGAAAATCTTCCAAGGCCTGCCCTTTACAACCTTTTGAGGGATATATCGAAAACTAAATTCCATTAAGGCCAAAGACCACTTGCCTATTCGGCCTAGCATGATTGATCGAGAAAGCAAGTATTTAATAAAGTCTGTTTGACTCATAATGTAAACCACAACAGGAAGCATGTAGTGCCTTAATTTTATTATTGCAAAGTACAAAGCAAGACATAACTTTTCAATAGGAGTATACCTCCTTTCACAAAGAGTTAACAGCCTACTTAAATAATACACAGCTTGCTCTTTCCCTTGCTCATTGTCTTGTGCTAAAAGGCATCAAATAGAACTTTCTGCAGCAGAAATATAGAGCTTTAAAGGCTTGTTCTTGATAGGAGGCATGAGGACTGGAGCTTTTGCCAAGTAGCCTTTGATCTCTTCAAAGGCTTTCTGATGGCTTGCCTCCCAAACAAAAGTATCGTGATCTTTTAGCTTCAAGAGTTGAGAAAAGACATGAACCTTTCCTGCTAGATTTGATATAAACCTCCTCAAAAAGTTGAGTGATCCCAAAAGCTTCTGTAACTCATTCTTGGTAGTAGGAGGTTTTGCCTCCATAATTGCCTTGGCCTTATTCTTGTCAACCTCAATCCCTCTGTTGTGAACCAAAAACCCAAGGAACTTGCCTGCGGAAACTCCAAAAGCACACTTTAAGGGGTTCACCTTCAAATCGAATTGTTGCATCCTTAAAAACGACCTCCTTAAGTGCTTCAAGTGTTCTTCATATGTTTGGGACTTGACCACTATATCATCGATGTAGATCTCCATGAAACGGCCAATAAAATCATGGAAAATAGCATTCATTACTCGCTGAAATGAGGCACCTGCATTTTTTAGGCCGAAGGGCATCACAACCCACTCAAAGGTTCCCAAAGCTCCGGGACACCTAAAAGCGGTCTTAGCCGTATCGGTCTTATCGATGAAGATCTAATTATAACCGGAATGGCCATCCATAAAAGACAAAATCTTATGGCCAGATGCTCCATCCACCAACAAATCTGCAACTGGCATTGGATACTCGTCCTTCGGAAAGGCCAAATTTAGATTTCTAAAGTCCACGCACACTCTGATCTTGCCATTCTTCTTAAGGACTGGCACAACATTAGAGAGCCAAGTGATATACCTAGCCATTTGTATAAACCCAATATTGAAAAGGCATTCGATCTCCTCTTTCACTTGCAAGTAGACTTCATTGGACATCTTCCTTGGTGGCTATTTGAAAGGCTTGAACCCCGATTGGATAGGTAACTTATGTTCCACCAAATCCCTGGACAAGCCTTGAAGTTCGTCATAGTTCCAAGCAAAACAAGATTTGAATTCAGTCAAGAGCTGAATGAGCTTTTCTTCACGTCCTCTAGCAAAAGCTGACTAATATACACAGGCCTAGGATGTTCTTCATCTCCTAGGTTAACTTCTTCCAAAGGGTCTTGAATGTCGGCCTTCAAGTCATCCAACTTGGCAGGGGTTGCATTAAGATCTTCCAACCGGATATCATCCAAGTCTTCCTCCAAAGTGATATCGTCGTTGATTACTTCGGCCGCACAGGCCAAATAACCTTTTTCTTCCTGCTCTTGTTCTTCTTTTAGCCTGTTTTCAAGCCAATAGGCCTCAAACTTTGTCAACATGGCCAGTAAAGCCACGTCCCTCTCTTTTTCTGAAGGCCTTACTAACATTGGGAAAATCGTTTGGTTGAAGCTATAATCGGCCTATTTGACTCCATGATCATTGGGCCGATTAATTCTCGGTACAATGCCTTCACTTCTTCTACCAATTTGTGAACAGAAACAGATACAATTTTATGACGGCCATACTTATCTAGGCCTGCCACTTTCATTGGGCCGACATCTTCATCATATAATCTTGTCTCAGCATGATTGGTTGAAGCAAGAAAAGGTCTGCAATCTGCCCAAATTACCTCCACATCGTCTTGATTCCCAAAAACCAAACACTGGTGCAATGTTGATGGCACTGCTAAGCAGGTGTGAATCCAATCCCTTCCCAACAAAATGTTGAATGAGGACCGTGAATTTACAATGAAGAAAGGAGTTGTAAGAGTCTTTGATCTAACCGTCAAATTCATGATCAAAATCCCTTGACAAGTCGTTTCCTGTCCAGTGAAATCAGTCAAAGTAACCGTTGATGAGACCAGGTCTTGATCTGTTTTGCCTAGCTTGAGCATGGTAGACCTAGGCATGAGATTGGCCGCCAAGCCATAACTAACAAGGAGTCGATTAATTGGCATTCCATCCACACATCCTGAGATATACAAAGGCTTGATATGCCTCATCATCTTAGGTGTTAGCTTCTCAAATATTACGCTTGCGGCTTGATTTTCCGTGCTACCTCCATCCTCGTCCCTCAAGATTACTACTGAAGGTCCATCTTCAGTCAGGCCTGAATTGAAGGATTCCTTCAGTATTTCAGCGGTTTGACCTATCTCCACCATATCGCCTTCCATAGCAGTAAGCTTGTTGTTTTTCACCTCTAGTTCAGAAGGAAGAAAAACTACCATGTTGCACTGCATCTTTGAAGCCCGTCCAGGCCTAAACTCTTTGGCCTGTGGATTCAACCGTGATTTGCCCCCCGAGTCCTGTTTCTTTGGTTAAAGAGTTCCTTTCTTCATTAAAGTTACCTGTCTTGGGGGAGGCTTAATCCTAGCCTCCTCAAGGGTTTTCTCCAATAAGGCCTTCTTCTCCAATCGAGGGACTTGCTCTGAAGGTGAGCCTGTAACAACCTCCTCGTAAGTTTTCACCAAAGGCTTGTGTTCACACCTAGGCTTGACTGGTTCATCCGTCAACTTTTCCGTAGATAACTCCATTGGCTTTTTCCCGTTGGGGTCGTCTACATCCATCCTGTTCTCAGGCGAATATACCTCTTCTTGAGCCCTTCTATCCGCCTGCCTAAACCGTTGGCGGCGTCTTTTCTTAGATCGGGACAATGGTGGCTGCGGAGCAGGAAACTTAGGATGCGCAACCTTATGCCATTCATTTGGAGTAATGACAGGAGGCTTAACAGTCCTAGGCTTCCCTCCGGACGGGGCTGAAATTCTAAGATTGTTGAGCTTGTCTTCTATCGCCATCACCATTGGCTGAATTCTGCTGAAGACCGATTCCCGTCTGATTTGCTTCTCTTTAGGCCTGCGAATCTCCTCCGGCCTGATTTCAATTCTGCCCACAATTATGCTTTTCAACACAGGTTTGGATAGGATTGCATGATGCCCACTTTCAGTGCAAACCAAAGAACAACTTGGTTTTTCTGGTTTTCTAACTCCTTCAGGTCTTAACCACTAGGATATCTTCCCTTCAAACCTTCTCACCCTTTCAAGAGTGAAGTCTTCCTCATAATATGGATCCTAGTAGCTGTCTGATTTAGGCCTGAATGCCGCTCTTGACGGTGCCCCCAAGCTTACTTTAAGCCTTGGCGTGGTTCTAGGCATGAAGCTCGTATTTACTGACACCATGTTTGCATTTAGGCTTGAAGGAAATGGGTTTCCATCCACACCCATGGCTGCTTATCCTTCTCGGGAAACTTGAATTCTCCCCGGTCAATCTTGTCTTGAATGTCATTCCTAAACACAAAACAATTATTGGTTGAATGACTCCAAGAATTGTGGTACTTACAATATTCCTTGCCCTTAAGATCATCCAGTGCTGGGATCTTATGGCCAAAGGGCAGCTTTAGTAACCTGTCCGTCAGGAGCTGATAAAAAATAGCCCCCTCTTTGGTGATGTCAAAGGTGTAGGCCCTGGTAGGCCTATTAGATGCTTCTTGGACCATTTGCTTCGTAGGTTCCGTCTTGACGAAGGCCTTGTAGACATAAGGCTTTCTATTGAGGATTTCAGCCACATTAACATCAAAGTTAGCCTCAGTCTCGATCGCTGCGACATCGTAATTAGGGTCTTGATAGTACGTCCCCTTAGAAGCTACTTTTCTATCTTTCTCCTCTTCCAAAAACTTCTCATACCGTGAGGCCTTTGCAAACAGTTCGAACAAGTCTTAAAATTCTGTACCATGATACTTCTTCTTGAACTCAAAGTCTAGGAAGTTCAGTGCTAAACGCACATATTCGGCCTTGGGCAAAGGAATCTTGCATTTGAAACGTGCTGTCTTGAAATGGGAAAGGTAAGATTCCACGTATTCTTGTGGGAGTTGACGATAGCGAGACAAATCCGCCATCGTTATCTTTTGTTCAACCCTATAAAACTGTTGGTGAAATATCTCTTCGATCTGGGCCCAGGTTTGAATAGAATTGGGCGGCAAGTTAATGTACCGAATGAAGGCCGTTGCAGTCAAGGAATTCGGAAAGAGCCTTAATTTGAGTTTGTCATTTGTTCCAGCTCCCCACACTGCACCTGAAATCGGGCAATGTGTTTTACCGTGGATTGCATATTCTCCCCTGTGAAGGTCTGAAATTCAGGAACACGATACCCCTTGGGAAAAGGCTCTCCATCAACCTCCTCTGTGTGGGGTTTCCTGTACATGGGTTTGCCCACAGGCCTGAATCCAGGCCCTAACTGTTCTTGCAGCAAATCTAGGACTTAATCTCTTCCGATCATATTTGGCACCGGAGGCGGCTGTGGACGTGCTTCTTGTGCCTGCAAATTCACTCTTGGGCTTGCCCCCCGAGTCTCTGGGACTGAATGAGCATGAGAAACGTTCTTGTCCTTAGCAGCACCTTGTCCTCTGTGAGGAGGCCTTTTGTCAGTCTTTTCAGGCCTGTTTGGGTTCTCGACCAAAACGGCCCTTTGTTCCTTGTTCATTAGAGGTGTCGGTCCTCCTCCAATAACAACTCCTTTGCCCCTCTCTCCTGCCGGTGCAGGGCTGTTTGACGAGGAAGCTTGATAAACCACCTGGGGTGGTGGCGAAAATGAATCCTTCAGACTTGTCTGTTCATGGCCGTCGCCATAAACTCCGAACTGTGGTAGAACTTATTGCTGAGGAACAAGTGGTAGCCTCTCTGTCATTGTGGCAATCAAATTATTGACTGCTAGAGTCAAAGGCTCTATGGACTGAGACATCGTTTGCGACACGGTATGCGAAATCTCCTGCCCTGCAAAAAACATATAATTCTTGACGCTATCCGTGGCGTCATTAAGATCTTGTGCACTGATTTGAGGAACGCCTTCCTTAAGCAGTGGTACGTCAACAACAACTCCTTCAGGGCTGCCTGGAGGATCGGGCTGTGGTGGATACGCTTGTGGTGGTGGTACGGTTGCCTTCTATGCTGGCATGCTTGAAACCTTTTAACGACTAGGGTCCCACCGGGCGTGCCAATGAAAACTCTCGTTTTTGGCAACAGGGTGTGAATGCATAGAGCGCGGTTGCGAAAGAATCTCAACTCCCATAATTTGTTAAGGGAATGTTTGTCGTATTGCTGCGCGCATGGGTTTGGCCAACATTTGATAAAGAAAAGGCCAAACCCATGCGCGCATCAATACGACAAACATTCCCTGACAAATTATGGGAGTTGAAATTCTATCGATAAAGAAAAGGCCAAAACATGCGCATAGCAAGCGACAAACATTCCCTCTATCAAATTCATCCGAGATTTCGGAAAACAAAGTCGAAACAAGAATAATGGGCAAAAGCAATAATTTCTTTTGGATTTGGAGACCAATAGAGTTCAACCTCCAATAGCATCCTTCACGTCGAAGATCGACAGGTTGCATAATTTGGCTAAGAGAAAGATGATCAGTTTGCCCCCCAAACAAATTTGATATCAAAAGAGGGCTGTTTCTCATTTCGTAATTGGCCACATATGTTTTGATTTTCTTGTAAAATCTGGAACGAAAAATTTATTGAGTAGCCATTGGCCTATGTTTGGCCAAATATAAGAGCCATTTTCATTATTGGCTTCTGTTTCTCCTCCACATCCTTAAACAATATGGACGTGTGTATAAATATACGCCATTATTATTTTGCTTTATAGGAAAACAGACTGTTCCAAAGATGAATCTTTTGCCTCGTTCAAAGGCAAAACCTTCCAGAACCATAGTTATGGCTTTCTATATTTTAATGTTCGCGTTTCTTTGCATGAATAAATTGTCAAGCCTTGCGAGGCTTTTATTAATATTTGATCTTGCTTCTTCCAGATGTCATTCATAAATACAAACAGACTCAAGAATTGGCCATTATAGGCCATTATCCATGTCTGTCGGTTCTTTTCTTTGTTCCAGAAAATTCAAGAGTTGGCCAACTAATGGCCGTTATTTCATTTTCGTAAATTGTTCAAGCCTTACATGCAAAGCTTGCATTTTCACATCAATCTCCACCATTACTTCCGATTTAGTAATGATGCTCTCTTCCAGCGCCAAAATTGTTATCTTTTTCTGCTTTCTTTCCAATCGATAGGGAATCGATGGGAAAATTGTATCGTAAGCTTGCTGGAATGTGGGTATGAAAAGTGGAGATTGGTTCCTTACCGTATTTCAGGATTTCTCTGGAAACAAACAATGAAGTGGACGAAGTATGGAAGAAGATTAACAAAATGGACTTTATTAACTCTCAAAGTAGAAGAACAATCAATCGAGATGATCGAATGAACAATTACAAGTTAACTCTACTCCTAGAAAAGAAAAGATAAAGGCCTGATTGGCGTTGCTTGTGTCTTCAAATCGTCTTAAACTTGATTATAAATAGGGATTCCTTTGTTTTTGAATTCAACTTTTCCCTCTGAAATAGCGGTTGAAGCTCTTTCAAATTCTGGCAAAGTAACTCCTTCAACTGCTAAATGTGACCACATCTGGAAAAACCATTTCGTTGATCGTGGTTAACATCCCCTTTAAATCGTGGAATCATGGGACTTAATTCCCTTCAGCATCTGTCACCTGATCGATGGACCAAATGACCATAAAATATGCCACGTGTTGGCCAATCGATGGACAAGACTTTTCATAGTTTCATCATCGATTCAATTCAATCCTAATTAATTAAGGTGAGTCCATTCTCTTCTTTTAGCTGTCCATATTTACCCTTGCCACGTGTCGTCCAATCGATGAGTAAAAGGAAATCTCAGTTATGGTGCAAATAATGCCCCCCTTATTTATTTGAGTTAAAATCATTTAACTCGAGTAAATAATTCCTTCACCTTTTAAAAGGCGTGATTGACACACAGGGTTCTTCCAACGTATATATCCCCTTTCGTTTATAAAATTTAGGGCATCGTTGCTTTATATCTCTTTGCAAACAATCAATTCCGAAACCATGGCGCCCAAAATAGCTCTACTAAGCAAAACAATGGCTTCGAAAGCTTCCTCCACGTCGTTGACTACTCAGTCAATCCAGAAGAAAAAACAAAGCTCTCCAGAAACTGAAACTCCAGCAGAGTCATACCTTCCGAGGTACCCTCAATGTCTAAGAGAGGCACATCAGTTAACTCTCTATTTCATTCCTAATTAATAATCCTTCCGAATTTGTACTAGGTCCCATTTACTTTCCAAATCCCTTTGGGGAATTAGCAACTTATTATCCGGTGAACTTCGACGAACCTTTACTCTTTTCGCTTCCAGGCCTCCATCGTACTGGCTGGAATACTAAAGGAACAATTCGATCATGGCCCACCGTTTTCCCATCTTGGGCCAAATGGGTTGATCGTATGAGGAAATACTTACATCTCTCATGGCATGCAATGGGTATTTATGAAGCGATAGACCTATCTACACAGGCCTTCGGATTAAACCCTAACTTGATTGCTGCTGCGGCTTGTTTTTGGTCTGTCTCATCTAATGCTTTTGTTTTCCCGAATGGTCCCATGAGCCTCATTGTTCTGGACATTATTCATTTGACTGGCCTATCGAGTATGGGCGCAGAGGTTAATGCCGCCCTGGATCATCAACCTTGTGATCCACCGTTTGAGAATTCTGATACCTCATGGAGTTATGCCAATTTTATATCCATTTTTAGTACTTCTGATCTCAGAGAGCCATTATTTACTGAAATAGTGGCATTTTACCAGTATTGGCTCAACAAATATGTACTATCTGTGTCTGGTTTGAAGATTACCAAGGAATATGTTTGCTTAATTAGCCATTTGTTTGGCTCAAGATGCAAAGCTTGCATTAGCTCCCTTTGTGTTAGGGACATTATATAAAGGATTATGGACATTGACACAGAATAAAATCACCAGTAATTGTGGTGGTACCCTGTGGATTCTCCAAGCATGGCTGTATGCTTACTTTCCATATCTTAAGCCAGTGAGCTTTTATCCGAAGAGGAAAGATGGGGGCGAATGCTTGACCTATGCGGAGCACTTACTAGCCCATGAACCCAAAAATGAAGATTCATCCTTCAAAAGGTATTTCAAGGCTTTTTATAGCCCTGTTTTTGTAGAATTACCTAATTGGCTTCCTTTTAAGGACTGCCATTACTTAGCATCAAAAAGGATAGAACCCATTCTTCAATTTTTGGTTCTAGCCCAAACGGTCAACGAATTTTGGGCCAGTATCTTGATCTCAAGGTTCCTATCGATAGGATTCTCTCCATCAACTACGCGCTTCTCAAACTGCAGCTTTGAAGTCTATATGCCAAATCAGTGTGCTAGGCAGTTTGGCTTGGTACAAGGGATCCCTGTCCCTCATACTCATCCAAGGATTAAGGATTTGGCCAAGACAAGGCCAAATGTAACTCAAACTTCTCTAATCAAAGAATTGATTGGTCAGTTTCAAGGTATCAAGGCCAATTTCCAACTTATGAATTTTGTGGCTGATCCTTCCTCAACCTTAGAGTTTAAGTTGTTTTGGGATTGTGTTAAACCTGCCATATTCAACAAGGAGTTGAGTAATTGCCTCTTGAGACTTGACCCTGAAGATTCCTCATTAGGTATCATCTATTATGTTTATGAAATCGACTTTTACTTAATGGTCCTAAGGGTTATATTCTTACTATTGCTTTCTCATAATTTCAGTTCCTAAGAAGATTCCTGTTTCTAAACCACGAGGTCAAGATAAAGGGAAGAAACCTGAGATTTTACCTCTAACAAAGAAAAGAACCAGGAGTTCTCAGGTCCAAGATACATTGCGAGATCCCCCACTTATGGCAGATGCAATGAAGGGACTTAACTTACCCGATCGACAGATAAGTCCAACAGAGATAGCTGAGGACTCAGAGATATTGGTAACATTTCAAAGGGTAATAATTTCATTTTTTTGCTAATTTATTGGACTTCTATATCATATTTTAGTCCTTAATTGATTCATTTCTTTTCTTTTATGTTAGAAAACAAGGAGAAAACTCCCACTGGTACCTCAATCAGATGATGAAAGTGAGAGACAAAGGTTCTACCGCAAACCTGTTAACTCCTGTCAAACCTTCTCCTGTTAATGAGCCTGATCTTCCATTGATTGCCCATTCACCTTTGAAACGTCCATCAACAACTTTGGATGTAGGTGATAATCTCTTGAACACAAGACCAAGAAGTATCTCAACCTCCCCGGGAGCCTTACCATTTGATCTTATTACCGATCTCATTTTGAGTTCAATTCCTAATTTTCCTACGATTCTGGAAGTTGAACCTCCTGTAGAAAAGGAAACTTTTGGTGTTGAGCAACCAGAGATTCATTCTCCTATTCACGGAGAAATAGTACCAGAACCCTTTCTTTCAATGGAACCATCGATAGAGGTTACTGAAGTCCTAGAGTAGCCACAGACTGAAATTGAAACTGACACCCCAGATTTGGCTGCCAAATCCACAACTCCGATGGCCTCTCCTCCATCTGTCAATGGGGCCAATCCTGATTTGGCCAGTTCATCTACTTTTGATTTAGACCTCATGTTGCAAAAAGCCAGAACTTATTCTGCATCGTACTCCAGGTCTATTTCTGAATTTTCTGACCCTTTTACTTCCCTTGCTTCCGTTGAGCTTAGTGATGAAACAAGGGACGAAATGAAGAATTTCTTTGAGATGCTTGAGCTTCCTCTATCAGAAATTGTTGCTGATCACATTCTAGCTTTCACGAGCTGTGTGAATCACCTGATATCTAGGAAGATTCTCCCACTATCTGAGCAAATAAAACTTGAAGGATTTGGTTCAAGCTTGAATGAGAATCAAACAATTGCGCTTACTGTCAGAAAGAAATTAAAGAAAAGCAAGAAACCATTACTTAGATTGCCAATGTTTCAAAGCATTCGGATAGCATGGGGAACAATATTCATCATCTGAGGAATGAATTGCAACGGATTGACAAGGAAGAGGCTGAGCTCCTTACTCGCCTAGGCCAACTTAGGGAAGAAAAGAGATCATTATTGGCACAAAAAGAGTTGATCAACCATGAATTGGCCGGTATCAACTATGATGACCAAGGGACTAAATCAATTGTATTGATGGCCAGGACTGACTTTTAAAGTATCAAGAAAAATTTAGGGTTATCAACGTCAAATGGGATGACTTCTCTAAAATGTTCAAAGAGTTGAAGTCTAAGGACCGTTGATTAATTTTTTAGGGCACGGCTGCAACTTTTGGCCTATTTGTTTTCAGGCTCTTTTAATCGTGCTTTTTATTTTCTTGTAATATTTAGCCTACTCTTCAGGCTTTTATACATTTTGTTTGGTTTCTCTAATCATTTTGTGGTAAGAAATATTAACTTTGAGTATAACTGCTTCTCTTGCTTCTACATTTCAAAGTTATGAAGATTTTAATCACAAAATGATATGAATTGACGGAGAACCATCAAAACTAAATCGTTTACCCCCTGAAACTTGAGGAATAAATTGTGATTAATTACTAACCCTTTATAGGGTCACTACATAAGAAAACAACAAACTATTAACTGACTCTTCCATTTCCCGATGGTGGATGTAAATCATGGCTAAATATTAGCCCCTCATCGATATGTTTTATCAATGACATTTCATAGGAACCGCCAACCGTCTCTTCCACTTCCTAATAGTGGCGAAGATCATGCGTAATAACTGCTCGATCAACTGCTTTGAGAACTGAACCGTTATTCATCTTTTCTTTTATAAATTAAACCTTTATGGAATGGTTTCACATCGACTCTCTTTCATACCAACTTGACTTCTCCTCTTCGTAATTTTTTCTGGCTGGGATGATCATTTGCCAACCAATCCTCCTGCTAGTTGGAGCATCAAACTATCCACTGAAAGGGTGGTTGTACGGATGGAGGATCCTCCTTTGTATCCGAACTCAAGTATTCGACGTTCGCATGTCAAAATCAGTTACCAATTCCCCTGGGTTAGAGAGGAACCAATGGCAATGCTATTGGATTCGCTACTTTCCATGAACTACAGGCCAATGCCATTTCAACTTGTAGAGGCAGGTGGCAAACCGAGTCTAAAGAATCATGAATCTCTCTTCGAAAGAGCCAAAAATCAACAACCATATTGGAGAGAAATTGTGAGAAAGCCATGTTTTCCTGCTGGCTTTTTTGATGATCAACCTGACATCTCTCCTCTTCTTGAGAACCCAGATTGGTTCCAAGAATTAGAGAAAATAAGGTATAACCCTCCACTGTCTCATGTCGAAATAGGGTATTCAATCTATGGAGGTTCTGATGAAAATACAGCCAAAGAATTACCGGCTGCTTTTGCTTTTCTGGACATTCACATTCTGGAAGAACATATCCCATATTTGAATTTTTTGTGGGCATGTGAAACTCTCCAGTTTTATGAGAGTAGTCTCATTACTACTCATCTTCATGGGTTTAAATCTGCATTACCTCTTATAAGGCTCTGGATGAATACCAGCATTGCTGCTCACTATGATCCCTTTTGGGTTGATTACGAAGTACACCATGAAAAAGTGGTTAAACTTCATAACAAAGTGTTGGACTTAAATCACTCCAACTAGGACTTACCACCAAACCCCTCAAAAACCCTTCTCAAGAAACATCAGAATTGGCTCCGCAAGAAGAACCACAAGAGAGCCAATCTTTTGGCTAAAGCTGAGAAGAGTGTAATGGCCATGAGGCCATTAATAGATAAGAAGATAAAGATGGATGCAGAGGAAATGGCCAGGGACAGAGAGCATGAATTCCTAACTTAATTACGCTTGGGAAAAATTCCATGTTTTTGTCACTTGGAGTTTCCCACATTATTTCGAAATCATTCGGATTGATGCTGATGGTAACCCTATTGCACCTGTCAATGCCTAGATTTATAGGCATCATTTAAATTCTGTTTTTATTTTCTATTTCCTTTTGAGTAGGAAATGTTTTGTTTTTATTTCCTTTTTCGTGATTAGGAAATGTAACCTATTTTATGTTGAATGAAAAGTAAGCCTTAATTTGTAGGCTGTGATGAATGATCTGTTTATGTATGAATTAGCATATGACTCTTTTATCCATCGATTGACTCCCAAGGAGATGGAAAATATGTCTTTAAATTCTTTCCATTGATTGTTCTTTCATGTGCAGTTCCAAGAATGGATTCTAACTGATAAGCTCCACCTCTCAATACTTTTAACACACGAAATGGTCCTTCCTAGTTTGGAGACCACTTACCAAAATAACTTTTCTTTTTCTTATCTAAAGGCAAAATTGCTTTCCAAACTAAATCACCTTCTGCAAATGACTTCTCGTGAACTCTCTTATTATACACTCTTTCCAAAATTTTCTTTTGTGCTTGTATATTATTCAAAGCATCTATTCTGGATTCTTCCAATCCATCTAACTCTTTATACATTGCCTCTTCAAAATCAACATTATTTGGATCATAATGCTTGGCAATTCAATGGGACATAATATTATCATTTTAGACAGAGTATTTTTAATGATTTTATTAGTTGATTCCACCTGCCCATTTGCTTGGGCATAATAAGGAGAAGAATTCAAAATTTTTACTCCATATGAGTTAACATAAGCCATTACTTCTTAACCATTGAACACAGATGCTTGGTCAACCGTAATTGTTTCAGGAATACCAAATCGACAGAAAATATGCTCTTCAATTACCTGTTTTTGTGCTACACTCTTCAATGGAATAGCTTCTGTCCACTTTGTAAAATAATCAGTAACTACCATTACATATTCATGTTGTTGAGAAGAATGAGGAATTATTTCTCCAATCATATCAATTGCTCAACCTCTGAAAGGCCATGGTTTAACAATTGATTGTAAAGGAAAAGCTGGAACCCTCTGAATGGGTCCATATTGTTGACATTTTTGACATCCCTTAGTATAAGAGATACAATCTTTCCTTATTGTTGGCCAATAATAACCATATCTTTTAAGTAACCATTTCATCTTTTCTCCAGATTGATGAGAACCACAAGTTCCTTCATAAACTTCTCCCATAACTGTCATTGTTTGGAGTTTAGCAATACAAAGCAACAATACTTCATCTGAGGACTTTCTGAACAAATCATCACCCATTATGATATAGTTAATAGCCCTTTGCTTTATATTTCTATCTGTTTTTTCACTCGGATTCTCTAGGAATTTTCTTATTGGACCTCTCCAATCATCAACCAAATTTAGTTCCATAATATCAAAATCATTCTTATCTCTTTCGATAGAGAAAGGCAAGAATCTCTTTTGTACTCTTATTAATTTTTAATTCTGTTCTTCTGGAATCCTAATTTCAGAAGCAATTTGTTCCATTTGATTAGCATCACCATTTTCTAATCTATAAAGATGTTGTAACTGTACTTCATCAAAATATGATACAAGAATTTTAACTTTCTATAGTTGTAATTCTAGCAATGGATGATTGCACTTGTATTCACCCATTATTTGTCGAATCACCAATTGTGAATCTCCTGATATACTTAAATACCTAATATTCAACTCTTTTGTAATTTCTAAACCGATAATCAAAGCTTCATACTCAGCTTGATTATTGGTTAAAATCTTATTTTCATCTAACTGAAAAGAAAACTGTAAAAGTTCCCCTTTTGGAGATGTGAGAACTATGCCTGCTCTAACCCCTCTATCAGTTTTAGAACCATCGAATGACAATTTCCATGGTTTTATTTCAACCATATGTACCTCAAACTCATCCTTTTCCATTAACATATTAGGATGGTCTGCTACAAAATCAGCTAAAGCGTGTCCTTTTACTGCCTTTTGAGGCACATACTGTAAGTCATATTCTATTAAAGCTAACATCCATTTACCTTGTTTGCCTCTCAATATAGGCCTCGTTAAGATATATTTAACAACATCTGTTTGTGCAATTACTTGCACCGTCGACGGTAACATGTAAAACCTTAACTTGACTGTAGAAAAATATAATGTTAAGCAAAATTCTCAATAGGCTTATATTTTATCTCACACTCATTTAACCTCCTACTAAGATAATAAATTGCTTGTTCATGACCATTTTCGTTATCTTGAGCCAAAAGACAACCAATTGATTGGTGTCCTGCTGAAACATACAATTTTAAAGGTTTCCCCATCATTGGTGGCATAAGAACAGGAGGTTTAACCAATGACTGTTTTAAAAGCGCAAAAGCTTTTTGATGTTCCTCTTCCCACTTGAAATCTTTCTGAGATTTTAATTTTAAAAGTGGAGAAAAAGCAAGAGTCTTACCAGACAAATTGGAGATAAATCTCCTAAGAACTGTTGAAATTCTTGTTTATTTGTTGGAGGTTGTGCTTCTATTATGGCTTTAGCCTTATCTTTATCAACCTCAATTCCTTTCTTATGTACTAAAAATCCCAAAAAATTTTGCAACAGTAACTCCAAAAGCGCATTTCATTGCATTCATTTGCAACTTGTATTGTCTCATCCTCATCAAGACTTGCCTTAAGTAGTCTATATGCTCATCAAATGTATGTGATTTTACTACTATATCATCAATGTAAACTTCTATAAACCTCCCAATTAGGTCATGAAAGATTACATTCATTGTTCTCTGATAAGTTGCCCCTGCATTCTTTAATGTGAATGCCATAACAATCCATTCAAACAATCCAATATACTTTGGGTATCTAAATGTAGTTTTGTGTGTATCTTCTTCAGCAATAAATATCTGGTTATATCCAGAATAACCATCCATAAAAGACAGAAATTGATGGCCTGCAGTTGCATCCACTGAATGGTCTACAACAGGCATATGATACTCATCTTTTGGTGATGCTGTATTTAAATTTCTAAAATCGATGCATATTCTTACCTTACCATTCTTCTTAATTATAGGAACAACATTTGAAATCCGTTCCACATATTTGACAGGTCTAATAAATTTGGCCTTAAATAATCGTTCCATTTCTTTCTTTACTTCTCTTTGAACTTCAGGTGTCATCTGTCTTGGAATTTGTTCATATGGAACAAAGTCCTCTGTAATAGGAATTTTATGTTCAACTAATGATCTATTCAAACTAGGCATATCAGGATAATTCCAAGCAAAACAATCTTTAAATTCGGATAACAAATACTTCAAACGATCCTTCATTTCATTAGGTAAAGCAGCACATACATGAATTCTAGGATCTCCTTCTGTTCCTACATTAAAATCCTCTAAAGGATTCTTCACTTCTGCTTTATAATCATCAAGTTTAGCAGGAGCAGGTTTAAGATCTTCCATAGCCAATTCCTTAAGAGTCAAAGGACTATCATCTACTACACAGTCTGCCCAATTACAAGAAATAGGCTCATCAGCCTCTAATTTCCTAGACACAATGAAAGAAAATAATCTTTTAAAGGTAGCTTTTAAAGTAGCC
This sequence comes from Rhododendron kiyosumense, assembly GCA_019656275.1. Lineage (NCBI taxonomy): Eukaryota > Viridiplantae > Streptophyta > Magnoliopsida > Ericales > Ericaceae > Rhododendron > Rhododendron kiyosumense. The sequence goes on along the minus strand of BPLS01030817.1, from coordinate 352,114 downwards.
AACTCTTCGTTTATGTGGTTTGTATTGTCACTAATCATAAGAAACCTTTGATTCAGAACCACCAGACCTTAATATTACGTTAGGTCTAACAAAATCTTTACTTATGTCCTTAATACCATCTGTAATGTATTTCAGGAATTGGCTTTTAGTAAGGCTTACCCCTACTGACTTCACTTCTGAACCTTCAAACTTGATTGGCCATAAGTTTTCAACATATAGACCTGTCTCCACATTGTTAGTGTCTGCTTTGAATGGATGTTTGTCTACCCAAAAAATTTCCATTCCACTAACTTCTTTATTATCTCCTTGTTTCAGAAATATTAATGCCTGATGTAAAGAAGAAGGAACACAACCATTTATGTGAATCCAATCTCTGCCTAACAAGGCATTATAATTGGAAGAAGAATCAATAACAAAGAAAGTAGTGTTCATTTTTCTATTTCCAATTTGTAATTGCAAAGAAATCACACCTTTAGTAGGTGAACATCCTCCTGCAAAGTTTCCAACTGTCACCTTTGTCGGAATCAAATCTGACTCATTTTTTGTTCAAAATCTTCATCATTTTTGAAGGCAAAATATTCACTATAGCTCCATTATCAATCAAAACCTTATTAATAGGTTATCCATTGATATGAATCATAATATATAATGGCTTTAAATGCCTAACCAAGGCATTTTCAGGAGTTCTCAAACTACCAAATTTTTTCCTTTAGTGCCTTTTTCAATTTGAAAGACTTTTGTTGGGAGTCTTTCTCTTGTTCATTTATCTTAACTATAGCATCTGTTTCATCTTCAATATCTCCTTCTAAACTTGTAGGTTGATTAGGCTTTGCCTGAAATTTTTTGGCAAAACTAAAATCATGTTGCAATGAATTTTGGTAAGAGAAACTAACCCAAATTGGATAGTATCCAATGCTTGACCACAAGTGGTAGACTTTTGGGAGTCCACTTCATTCTTGCCATCATTGAAATCTTCTTTCATCATGTCTGAACTGTTAACTGACAGCAGATCATCATCTTCATCATCTTCCAATAACACTTGTTGGAATTCTTCCATCTTCTTCTTTAAGCTCTTCTTGAATTCTGCTTTCTGCTCCTTGATCGACAGAACAGGTGTTCCAGATGAACTTGAGCTTTGCCCCCCAAGCCTTTGGGTAAGGGTTGGTTGGTTTGTTTGCCCCCAGGCTTTTCTATCTCTTTTGCTTTTTGTTTAGGCACTGTTGAACCCGGTACAGTTGACTTTCTAGTCCAAACCATAGGGGCTGCCTGGTTTGGAACTACTTTGGCATTTATTTCTTGCCACTGTGTCGAATCCACCATCATTTGTTGGTCTCTCTTTTCTCTTTCTGAAATTTTCCTTTGTAACCTTCTCATTTGGGTGTTGGTAATAGGAACAAATTCCCTTACATTTGGGAACTAGGGATGTCTCACAGTATCCCATCTGTGATGCTCGATGTTTGGTGGGATTACCATTCTTCCTTGATAGCCACCTCTAACGAAAGTCATTCTTCCCCTTGATCTTGTACCCCTTGGGTAAATATCTCTTCCCCTTTCATTCATAAATAAAGGAGGATAAATTAGGCTTGTATCTGGTTTCCCTAGTAGTGCTGGAATCACAGGATATCCTTTAAACAGGAATGGTCCATCATCTTCTCCATACCACTTAAGTGATTTAGAAGGTATAAAAATCCCAGGATCTTCACCTTCAAAAATCAATTTTGGTCCAACATAAATTTGTAAATCATTGCTTCCCATAATATTAAATCTAATGGAACCTTTAGCATAGGTACCATTATATTCTTTCTCTGCAATCATCTCCTCTCCTGACTTGATTTCCTCATCACATCTTAAACAGAAGTAATTCTCAAACTTCTGCCTCACTTGTGACTCCTCTTCTCTTTCCATAATTTCTTCTTCTTATCGAATTCTTCTTTCAATTTGGGATGCCATTTTTCCTTTATTTAATCTGGCAGTCACCATGTTAACTTCCACTAAAGGAAAAGGATCAATATCAATGCCCATTACTTCCTTATTTCCCTTAGAATATTGTAACAGTCCTTTTTGAATCAGGTCCTACACACAATTTCGAAATGTAACACAATTATTAGTATTGTGTCTAAAAGAATTATGCCACTTACAATAATCTTTTCCTTTTTTGTCTTTTTCAGGAGGAATCATATGCCCTGGTGATAAGGTTAAGAACTTCTGATTAATTAGTTCATCAAATAGTTGATCAGCTTTGGACAAATCAAATGAGTATTGTCTAAAATTTGCTTGATTTCTCCTATTTGGATGAGATGAAGGCATATTCACAGGCTTCTCAGTTTTTGTTAAAGTATCACATACAATTGGTGCTTTTCCGATCACTTGGGCAACATCGATCTCTACGTCACCCTCTATATCTTGGTAATATGTACGAAGTGATTTACTTTTTCTGTATTTTCCTTCCATAAGAATAGCCTCATATCCTATGGCTTTGGAAGTAAAATCAAATAAATCTTTGAATTCAGTTCCTATAAAGTGTTTCTTAAAATAATAATCAAGCCCTTCCTGGGCTATCTTAACTATTTCAGATTCAGGGATGTAAAAATGACATTGATTCCTAATCTTTTTGAATCTATTCATATATTGTTCAACAGACTCTGAAGGCTTTTGTTTGATTTTAGCCAAGTCTGCTACTGAAATTTCTGGTGCATGCTTAAAGAATTGAGTATGAAATTGTTCTTCCATTTCTCTCCAAGAATGGACAAAATTCGGAGGCAAACTTATAAACCAAGAAAAAGCAGTTCTAGTAACAGAATGAGGAAACAATTTTAATTTTAGAGCCTCATCCAAATCTGCTTCACCTATTTGTAGGCAAAATCTTCAAACATGCTTTATAGTTGACTGATTTTCTTCTCCATTGAAAAGAACTATGTCTGGAATTCTATAATACCTAGGAAAAGGCACATTATCAACCCAATTTGGATATGGTTTCCTAAACATAGGTTTTTCAATTCTTCGTAATCCAGGACCATACATGTCTTGCATAATATTCATAAGTTGAGCCCTTAAATAGGGCTCCTAAATCCTACTAGTTTGATTAGGAGGAAAAGGAATTACAGGTCTAATATCATACCCGTATGGGTAATCTTGTCTTCTTATGTTTGGTGGATCGTACCCATAAAGATTTTGATCACCGTTAGCCATATTTGGAATGTTTCTGTTATCATTCCTAAAAATATTTGCATTAACATTTTGCCCTCCATGGGCATTATTTTCATTATTTCATTATTTCCAATCTCTGTTCCCATAGGGACAGTGGTTGGCATACTTTGATAACAACTTTGATTTTGGCCATTGCTAACATTATTTGGAACTTTATTCATTCCAGTAAAAATAGTTTCAAAAGTTGGATTATCAAATACCTGTGCAGAAGGTACTTCAGTACTAACATTGGCATACCCTCTGGTCTGCCTAGGGTTAATGTTTACGTTAACTGGGACTTCTACCGTTGGTTGATTTCGTGCCATTGCAGCCTTAAACATAGCCATCAACGTCTTGGCGATTTCACTTTCTGGATCATTTAAAACTTTTGCAAATTGTTGGACCAAATCAAATGACTCGATCTCTGAGCCATTTGGTTGGCCACTCTCTGGCATCCTCTGGTGTGGATTCACGGTATTGATTCCATTTGCATCATTTCCACCATTAGTATTGGCAGAATTGTTGTCATTATTGCCATCTGTTGGCAGTTGATTCCTGGTCTTTGGTGCCATTGCTCACTTCCAAATTAGTAAAGAGCCCTCCTTCAAGCGCCAAAATTGTTTACCAATTTTTCCCTCGATCAAAATGTAGAGACCCGTATTTTATTTTAATAATTTTAATGCGAGATTATACAATGAAATGCGAAATATGATGTGAATAGGAGATTTGGGGTCAATGTGGTAAGGTTGTTAGTGGAGGGGTGTGAGTGTGATTGGTGTTGGTGCTAGTATAAATAGGTGGGGTGGGGTGTAGAGAAGTAAAAAAATTCTTTTTTCTCTTTCTCTCTCTCTCTCTACTCTCCCGGCCGACTCTCTTTCTCTCCCTCTCACCTCTCCTCCAAACTTCTCTCTTCGATTTCATCGCCTTAGAATGAGATTTCGGAAAAATCCCAAGTACTAAAGTTGTTCTACGCGACGAGATCTTCCTATCGATCCAAGAAGAATCTTGTTATTATTTAGCACCATACTAAGATTGAAATGTTAGTTAGAGTTGGTTATTGAGATTGTGTAAGATGTCGATACTAACTTGTTTTTCTTCTCATAGACTTCCCAAATCATTGGAACTCGTTGTCCTAATATCGGTTTGAGTAAAAGACGTGCGTGTGAGTGGGAACATCAGCATTTGATAA
>BPLS01030817.1:315414-347639 GCA_019656275.1 Rhododendron kiyosumense | reverse complement strand
GTACCCTTGTATGAAAGGTTGTCTCTCTAGTAAATCATGTTTCTTAAGACAATTAATGGAAAGAACATGCCTATTAGTAGGCACCCTTTCAATAAATAATTAGAAAGGATCATGCCTCTTGGAGGCACCCTATGTTTCACATCCCTTCCTAATAATCAGAGTGAATCGAAACCGCAAAATTTTATCCCTGATTACCACCACTCTCTCTTCTCTCTCTCTCTCTAAACATATCCTCGACTAGGACTTTATTTCGGCAACGCCGCCGCCGGGGGGCACCTCCTTTCCTCCTCCCCGGGCTCCTTTTTCCTCTTCTTTCTCATGCTATCTCTCTCTCCTTCCTCTAGTCTCCTGATCGTAAGCGCTTCTCATTTTTCCCTCTTCCGTCGGTGGTTTCTCGAGCACAACCTTCTCTTATAGGGAGGGCGTGGTGGCTGTGTGTGATGCTCTCCGCCACCGATCGGAGGTTTCCTTGGCTACCTCCGGAGGCCTAGCAGCGTTGGATATTTCGGTTGATCGGTGGTAGTGGGTGACGGTGTGGTGGGTTGATCCGGTCTGTTTTGGTAGGAGGCGACGAGCGATGATGTGCTGGAGGTGGTGGTGCAGCTAGTGCTTTCTAATCTTTGTTTTTGTAGGTTTTTTCAGAAAATGATTAGCAATTAGATGGCAGTCAGATCTGGTTTGGTTTCTCTCCGACAGTGACGAGGTGGTTGCGGTCCCCATGGATGGGTTGCTCTTGGTCATCTTTGTGTTCTGAAGTCCGTCCGGCGGCCTTTTTGAGATCTCATTTGGGCGAGCGACCGTCAGTTCGTTCTTCTCTGGTCTAAGGCTGTTTCTATTGAAGATCGTGAAGTTGGGAGGGTTTTATTGGGTTTTCGTTTGCTAATGTTGGTGGTCGGTTGGGTACCCTTGCCCTGGTTTTCGATCCAACCGCCGGTTGCTACTTTTGGGAGTGGCCGGATTGACTTAATTGAGGCTGAGTTTTTTCTAGTGGTTTGTACAGTAGGGATTGCCACTGTGGTTACGGTTTGGAGGTTGGTTTGGGTGGGCCAGTCCAGGGTTGGGCCGGTATTTGGGTGTTTGGGCTTTCTTGTTTTATTTGGGTATTGGGTTGGGCTCTATTGTTTCTATTTTGTGGACCCTTATAGACCCTCGGGTGGTTGGACCTTTGCCTTTTAAGAGGTGTCTTTTTGTTGGATCCCATTTTCCCGATTTTAATAAAATTTCATCTTTTGTCGATCAAAAAAAATAATAATCACATCTTTCCCAAATGAATACACCCCAATTTAATGGGTGTTATAAGCATTTACATAAAATCACAACTCATTTGAAAAAGTGTAGTAACCTTTCACAAAAATCTCACTCAGTACCTTTCCAAAAATTCCAAACTAAAATCCAATTTATTTTGAAAAACTCCAACACATTAGTGGTGGAGGCAATAGCAGCAAGGGATGGGCTTTTGTTTGCAATGGAGCTTGGGCTGGATGCAATTCTTGTTGAAGGGGATTCACAACATTTGGTACAGTTGGTGCAAAGGCGTAAGGAAAACCATCAGGGGGTTGGGGTGATTGTAGCCGATATCTTACAGCTTCTCGCTAGATGGGTTTTCTGGTGCAGAGTTTTCCTTTGTCAGGAGGAGTGGTAATGGGGTTCCCCATAGTATCGCTCAAAAAGGAGTGAGAGGTCTTGTCTTTTCTACATGGGAGTTTAGGCCTTTGGTGTGGTTTCTTTCCTCTCTTCAAGGGGATGGATGCCCTATTTGATGTATTTTTTTCACTTCTTTTGTTCTATCTATAAAATCATAGCCCTATCGATTAACAAATAAAAAAAAAAAAAACTTACCTTTGACATAAATTGACCCATTTAATTTGTTCGAAGCCAGATGTAGCAGCTTCAGGTTTGAAAGCCTATTCAAAGACAGTAGAATGCCATTTTCAAGATTATTCCAGCTAAGATCAAGCTCCTCCAAATTAGTCAAATTTGACAAAATTCCAGTACCTGAGAGAGAAACACATAATTTTGATACGTATCGCAGTCAGCACAAATTTTTTAATCATGTTAGGAGACCCCAAAGCAAAGAGAAAGGAAAAATGAAAGTAGTATAACTAAAAGAAAAAACTTCTTATTTTGCCGCCGCATGGGAGGGCATTTATTGATGATTTAACCTTAACAGCTTGTTTGCCAAGCACTATTAAAGTCAGCAGCAGCAGACTTGTCAAAACCTACCAGTCTCTCAGTAGGGCTACGAACAACATTGAAGTCCCTCATAAGAGTCCAGGCTGAGGAACCAATCACTGGGAACAAGGTTCTCAGATTATTCGACAAACTAAACCTCTCTCTAGCCAGGTTCAAACCATAAACCACAGAGACAAAGAGACTCTTATGTTCAGTAATGATCCCTACGGACAGGGTAATCAACTGATCAGAGCAAGAAATAACGGAAACAGAAAGCAAAGAAAACAAGGAAAGTAAAACACAGTGGTTATCGTGGGATAAACTGTGCGAAAAAAAAGGAGGTGGTGGTCTTGGCTTTCGGGACCTTCGCTGCTTTAACCTGGCTGTTTTGGCTAAGCAAGGGTGGCGACTGTAGAAGGGAGGATGTTGTCTTCTACACAGAATTCTCAAGGCCAAGTAATTTTCGAATGGCTCTTTTCTTATGGCAAGAGCGGGTTCGAATCCATCTTGGACTTGGAGAAGCATATTGGAAGGGAGAGAGATTATTAATGTGGGTTTGCGATGGAGGATTGGAACGGGGGATAGGGTGGTTATTGATTGGAACCAATGGCTCCTAAAATCTGAACCCATGGCTTCGGCTAGTGTTAAAGAAGAGGGGTGAGGGAGGAAAGTGCAGTTTCTCATATACCCCCACACTCGGGGTTCGAAGGAAGATCTGGTCAAGAAGGTGTTCAGCGCAGAGGAGAGCCAGCTAATTCTTTCTTTTCCCCTGCTGAAATATCCAATAGAAGACAAGATTATTTGGCAATTTTCGAAACTATACGGTCAAATTGAGGTATGAATGGCTAAAATGCTTCAAAGAAATGGATGTTTGGGTAGAAGGGCTATGGGTGAAAGTAGCAACAAACAACAAAAGAAGAAAGTGTGGAATGGTGTATGGTCGCTTCCGATACAATTGAAGGTTCAACATTTTATATGGAAGATGCTCAGATATCGTGCCAGTCAAGGAGACTCTCCATAAACATAGGTTAACCTCCGTTATCCTTTGCCGGTTGTGTAAAGTGGAGAAGGAGTCTATTGTTCAGTTATTGGTGAGGCAAAATTTTGCTGAAATGGTCTGGTATATTTCTCCTTTTCGGTTAGATATGATATGGGTGCCTATATGTATATAGGAGAAGAATAAATGTGGGCGAGTGGGGTGGACGTGGGATGGTAGGGGAGGGAGTAATTGGCGTGGGGATAAGGGTGCGGTGGGATGACTGTGCTGTACTTTTTGGGAAATCCAACTGATTAAGGGATGTGAAAATTTTGTATTTTCTTTTCTGTTTTACCCTTAAGTTCTAGTCAATATTACAGAGATCAATTTTATGGGTCTAGCTTTTTATATGAAACTCAAAATATATGTAATACAGATCTTGTTTAATAGATTTTATTATACAAAATTTTCAAAATTATGAAAATCGTTATAAAATAAAAGATAATAGACAAGCTAATAGAGATGAGAAAGTATTTTTTAAGGAAAAAACTAGAAACTGACCTTGTTTTGATAGATGTTTTCAGAAATGTGACATTCATTTTTAGATATTTTTTTAGGTGTCTCTGGAACCGTCTCAATATGTGTGTGTGCCCGAGAGCAGGTTTTATTGTTTTTTTTTTAAAAAAAAAAACTGTTGGTGGGGGTTAAAATAGAAGGTGTTCGTGCAACTACTGTGTGCAAGTAGGAATTAAGTGAATGAATTATTTCTTGCAGTCGCGGAAATGTACCCTACGGTGTTTGGCAGTCTGATTTTCGATTTCGGAAGAATTTTATAATATTACCATAGACTAACAAAAACACTTTGAGTCCAACCGCGATCTCGGTTTACGAAAGAAAATATCTGGTAAGTTTAAAACAAATATTTACGCGAAATATTAAAATACAAGAAATGAATTTTAATGCATTGTAATTAATTAAAGCCGGATAATAAGAAAATGAATATTGAAATAACATTGCGGAATTTTTAATTTATTTAAAACTTTCAGAATATTACAAATTCTATGGGGATACGAGTAGGTTGATGTCATTTATGAAATTGATAATGACATTTTCAACTAGAATAATGTCATTTTTGTTAATATAGGTCAAGTGTAGAACGTGGACAAAGTATGAATTGGGGGTAAGAGTGGGAAGTTTGAATCCTCATCCAAAAGAATATAGGGAGTCCCTAGATTTTATATCCCCGCTAAAGAAGAGAGTCAGCAAATACAGAATGCATCCATTTTTTAAGCCATTAGATAATTATGTTTTAATCTAAACCCTTCATTAATTAGGGAGTAATACCTACTACCGTACATATAGACCGTCACCATTTTTATAAAAAAGACTAATTTGCATTTTTAGCCCCTTAACTACTTATTTATGTCATTTCAAAAAAAGTACTTACTTATGTCTAATTAGGAAAAACATTTTCTATTGTTTGACTGACAAGAAAAATCTCTAATATAACAAAATGACCAAATTATATGGTTTTCCAATAAACTATATACTATGTCAACATTCACAAATCGAACTCCATCAAAACCTGTCGCATCAAAGAAAGTCTTAACTTTTAAACATTTTGCTGAAAATGGGGTTTTATCTGAGATGGGGTCGATGGATTATGAAGTGTGTATCCTCTGTCTCTTATTCGGTTATTATTAATGGGGAAGCAAAGGGATATATTAGGCCATCTCGGGGCATTCGGCATGGCGATCCATTGTCTCTGTATCCGTTCTTGATTTGCGGTGAGGGGCTTTTGAGGCTGATTCAAGAGGCTGAGATGTCCGGCAAGATCCACGGAGTCAAGGTTTGCCGAGGTAGCCCGTCGGTTAGCCACCTATTTTTCGCAGATGATACTTTTGGTTTTCAACAGGGGTAGTGAGAAGGAGGTGGGGAACGTTCTTGATATTCTTCAGAAATACTGCAAGGCATCGGGTAAGCTGCTTAATTTTAGCAAGTCCGTTTGTTTTTTCAGTAAGAACAGTCCTATCACTGAGCGAAACTGTTTTGAGTCAAAATTATGGGCGTTCGGAGTGATGTTAACTTGGGTGATTCCCTGGGGTTACCTACGGAGATTGGTGGTTCTAGGTACAATGTTTTCTCATTTCTCAAGGACAGAATGCGTATTATTCTGGAAGGATGTAACGAGAATTTTTTGAACCAAGTTGGAAAAGAGGTACTATTAAAATCGGTTGCTTTAATATTGCCAAACCATATTATGTAAGGAACGGAATGGGTTGATGGCACGTTTTTGGTGGGGATAAAAAAACGAGGAAAACAAACTGGTTATCGTGGGATACACTGTGCGAGAAAAAAGGAGGTGGTGGTCTTGGCTTTTGGGACCTTCGCTGCTTTAACCTGGCTCTTTTGGCTAAGCAAGCATGGCGGCTGCTGAAAGGAGGATGTTGTCTTCTACACAGAATTCTCAAGGCCAAGTACTTTCAGAATGGCTCTTTTCTTATGGCAAGAGCGGGTTCGAATCCATCTTGGACTTGGAGAAGCATATTGGAAGAGGGAGAGATTATCAATGTGGGTTTGCGATGGAGGATTGGAACGGGGGATAGGGTGGTTATTGATAGGGTCCAATGACCCCCAAAATATAAACCCACACGGCTCCAGCTAGTGTTAAAGAAGAGGGGCGAGGGAGGAAAGTCCAGTTTCTCATATACCCCGCACTCAGGGTTCGAAGGAAGATTTGGTCAAGGAGGTTTTCATCACGAAGGAAAGCCAGCTAATTCTTTCCTTTCCCCTGCTGAAATATCCAGTAGAAGACAAGATTATTTGGCAATTTTCGAAACTATACGGTCAAATTGAGGTATGAATTGTAAGAGACTAATTTTTGATTTAGTCATTTTGGTGGCCCACAATATTTTATATGGCATATATTGATTATGGGTTTAATAGGATTCTCCATATTTTTTATTTTATTCTATTGGTTAAATAGAGAAGTCGTTTCCTAAATAGACTTTACTTTGATGGGAAGTGAGTATAATGTTCATTAAGGAAACCGGTCCTCTCTCTGCCTATAAAAAAGCGTCTAGGGTTCCAGCAATTTAACATAACATACTAAACAACTAGAATGAAAGGCAAGAGAGAGAAACCTGTCTTCCACCTAGGGCTTATTGCTCTAGTAAAGTTATGGTCTCTACAGTCACTTACCGGATTACTCAAGTTCCGCATAAATGAATCTGGGTACGCCGTTCTTGATTTCTTAAGTTCCGCTTAATGATTGCATTGTGATAATCATGATAGTTCTATACCCTAGCATAATGTAGGTCGTTAATTATTTAACGCCATTAGAAATAAACTTACATGAATGGCTAAAATGCTTCAAAGAAATGGATGTTTGGGTAGAAGTGCTGTGGGTGAAAGTAGCAACAAACAACAAATGAAGAAAGTGTGGAATGGTACGTGTATGGTCGCTTCCGATACAATGGAAGGTTCAGCATTTTATATGGAAGGCGCTCAAATATCGTGCCAGTCAAGGAGAATCTCCATAAACGCAGGTTAACCTCCGATATCGTTTGCCCGTTGTGTAAAGTGGAGAAGGAGTCTATTGTTCATTTATTGGTGAGGCGCGATTTTGCTCAAATGGACTGGTATATTTCTCCTTTTCGGTTAGATATGAGATCAATTTTTGGATAATCTCTGATTGATTGGTGGATTTGTACGTTAGAATGGTGGAAGGATAGAGAGGATGCATAGAGTTTCTTTAATGACCATTTTGATAGGCTTGATAGGGTTTCCCAAGCAGCAATCAAAGATACTATAGAATTCTTGGCCGTGCAAGATGATAGAGGTCGACGTGAGGATGGGGTTCGACAGGACCAAATGCGCTACTCGTTCAGTGTGGTTGCGACCAAGATATGGGTTTTACAACCTCAATTTCGATGGTGGCATGGATAAGCACAAGGGGCGATGTGGTATATATGGGAATGGTCATCCGTGAATGGAATAGAAAATTCGTTGCAGCTAGGGCAATTGGGAGGCAGAATTTGACTGATCCGTCAGTGGTGGGGGCAAGCAAGGGATGGGTTTCTGTTTGCAAGGGAGCTTGGGATGGATGCAAATCTTGTTGGAGGGGATTCGCAACATTTGGTACAGTTGGTGCAAAGGCGTAAGGAAGACCATCAGGGGGTTGGGGTGATTGTAGCAGATATCTTACACATTCTAGATGGGTTTTCTGGTTGTGCGGAGTTTTCCTTTGTCAGGAGCAGTGGCAATGGGGTTGCCCACAGTATCACTCAAAAAGTAGTGAGAGGTCTTGTCTTTTCTACCTGAGAGTTTAGGCGTCTGGTGTGGCTTTTTTTCTCTTTGCAAGGATGGATGCCGTATTTTTTCACTTCTTTTGTTCTATCTATAAAATTGTAGTCCTATCGATTGACAAAAAAAAACCTTACCTTTGACAGAAATTGGCCCAATCAAATTGGTACCAGCCAAAAAAAAATATACCTTACCTTTGCATTTTTTAGGGGAAAAAGAACTGTTGTAACTTTTGGTTTGGGTTTCACACCGAATTACCTTTGACATAAATTGGCCCATTCAAATTGTTTCGAACCAGACTTAGAAACTTCAAGTTTGAAAGCTTATTCAAAGACGGTAGAATGCCATTTCCAAGATTATTCCGGCTGAGATCAAGCTCCTCCAAATTAGTCAAATTTGACAAAATTCCAATACCTGCGAGAGAAACACATGATTTTGATACGTATTGCAGTTAGCACAAATTTTTTAATCATGTTAGGAGAACCCAAAGCAAAGAAAAAAGAAAAAAGAATGTAGTAGTATAACTAAAAGAAAAATCTTCTTATTCAGCCTCCGCATGGGAGGGCATTTATTGGTTTAACCGGATTGTTTGTCGGCGGCCAAAATAATACATTCTTTTGAAGGGGAGATTAATTAAATATACGTGGTATGTCTGGTTAATTTTTTCTTTCTTTCTTTTTTTAGGTCAAGCGAAAATTATGTTTGGGTATCGTAATTCTGTAGCGACTCGGTTTTTTCCGAAATAAACTCCAAAATACCTTGTATTTTACAAACTTCTAGACCCATATTCAGGGTTTGGTACAAATATCCGCTAACTTTTAACCACAAGTGCCGATTCCGCCGACCTTACTTTCTGAACCTACCATGCTCTCGGCCACTTTGATTTTCTCCTAACCAAAACAGTCACCACGTACTATGACTTCTCATCATTTCACTTTCCATAATTTTAACATCTAATCAAATTTAAATTCAAACACGAGTACCACCCAGTGAACCTATTGTCCAATTCTACATTCGTGTGACATATATGCCAAGTAATGCGGAATCAAATAACAATTCAATGGTCTCAATCACATCATCTCATTTTTACAGCTAACAATTAAAGGTGCCTGTTTCCTTGTTAAAATCATAATATTTTATTCCATTGTGATTAAATAACTATTTTATAAACTATGGTGATAACTTAACAATTAACCATTTTACATCATAATCAAATTGTTATTGACAATAATTTTAATTTATCGAAATAATTTTTTTTTGAAACTAGTTTCATAAATGTGTTGTTTTCTTCCTAGAGATTCCTTTTTAATACTAATTATTATTATATTTCTTGATAATGCTAAATTTCTTAAATTTATATAATACGCAGTAAATTTTTTTCCTTATTAATTTGATATACATAAAAATGATCTTGAATTACTTGTTTGTAACTAGTGAGATGAAAACCTATTATTATGAGATTTAAATTTCCTTTATTTCTCAAACTTAGGTTTTTAAATTCTAAATTTGTAGTTCTACAAAAATAACCTACTAGCAGATATTGACATAATATTTTCCATACAACATTTTAGTAACTTATATTTTTCTTATAAGTTGGCTATTATTTACTCATAAGATTTATTTATTATACAAATTTTACTAATAATAATATTTTGTGTTGTCTAAAAAAGTATACTAGATTCGTACTTTTTAACACCCGACGAAATCATTGATACGTCTCGTAATACTTTTCTTGTCTCCAAGTCATACATCACAATGACAACTCGCACAATTCTCCAATTTTTAATCCGCAAAGAATACCATATCTAAACAGTAATGCTAATTTAATAAACGGAACAGAAGTAAACTAAACTGAAATACCAGGATTTAAATCTAACAAAAATGAATATTTTCTTTTTAGTTTGCTGCCACGAGGTTTGGTTGCAGCCGCAAGGCCAGTTTTGGACCTTTTGGTTCAGTGAGTTTTGGTGATAGGGGTCGATTCAGACCCTCCCCTAAAGCCAAATGTAGAGATCCGTATTTTTTTTTTCTTTTGCAATCGTACGCCTTGTCGAGATAGACTGTATGGATTTACGGTGTGGCGTGTTCGTGGAAGGATATAATAGTAATTATGTGAGGGGTGCACGTGTGAGTGTGTGGCGTGAGAAGTAGGGGATTCCTCCCCCACCTTTATCTTTTTCCAGGGAGAATAATTCTCCCATTTCTCTCCCTCACTCTTCGGCTCACTGTCTCTCTCCCCTCGCCTCTCTCTTTCAATCTCAACACCTTAGAGCGTGACTCCGGACGAAGTTCAAGAATTAAAGTTGCTATACGGAGTGCGGGCTTTCCGAATATCCAAGAAAAATCATGATCGGACCGCATGGGAGCTCGGTTGACTTGGTTAAAGGGTTGGGTTTTGTTCAAAACCCATGAGATAGGGATTTCTTACTCTTGTTATGCGTTTATGCGGTGTTTATGTACCTAGATCGTGCTTTGTTTCGTTGTGTGAGGTTGTTTCTTCCATTTCCAAAAATCTGCAGAACATGGTTTTTGTTTTTGGGATTTTACGCCTTCTTAAGCTCAGGATTGAATTTTGGTTCCTTCATATGAAATAGAGTAGATTTAAAGTCAATTCTAATGCCGCTAGAATCACTCGAAACCGTTAAGAATTGAATTAATGGTGGATTTTAGAAGTTTGGTCACGAACCTGTCTCGGTTTCTGCTCGTCTTCAATTTGCGCCCGATTTCAAATGTTTGTAACTTTCTCGTCTGATGTCCGATTCATGCAAACTTTATATCGATTTCGAGGTCTTGAGGTCAGCTTTGTATTGCCACTAGCATCGCCTTAAACTCTTAGTACACCGAAAGTTATGATCATTGAGTGGAGGTGTGTCAATCTGTCATGCAGATTCGTATCGCTTCGGTAAATGCCTATTTAACCATCCTTGGAGTGCAGATTTGACTAGGGTTCCTTCATACCTTTTAATCTGCATTTACGCAACTTTTGGGACTGGAATCGTTCAATAATATTAAGAACTCGATTTATTATGATTTTTAGAAGATTGCCCTGTAATCTGAAAGTTTGGGCAGCGTACAGAGCTGTGTTTTTCATTGTTTGCTATGGTTAACTGACTTTATTGGTTATGGGTCCTTATGGGTTTTAAAGATTGGTAAGTTGGTGAACTTTTGGCGTTGGAATCATTGAAAAATATTGAGTATGGAATTTTTAATGAATTGTCGAACACTGACTGCTCTCTAGGACAGTTTTGGTTCGTTGATTCTCGTTCATTTGTTTTAACTCTCAATCACTTCAAACACCTCTAAAACACCTTTGAACCATCCCTATGCTTGGTTGCTTGTCCTTTGGTGACTCATTGATCGTTCCCATTTCCTAGAGATTTGTTAAGTGTAATCTTAGTATCGTCATGAATGGATGGGTACTTTAGAAACAGCTTGTGATTAGCATGCTGTATAGCTGCGGGGATATATTTAGAAGTATGGTGAAGACGTTTGTATTTGCTAATTTGCGATACGGTAGATTATTGGTCTTGTAATGCCATGCGATCGATTAGATGGCTTTGGATTCGATTGTATGATTGATGTTTGTGAAATGGAAAGTGAAATGAATGTGAATAACAAATGGACACAAAGAGAATTTTCAGGGCTCGTCAACAAGTAAATGCCTGGCAGGGGATATCAGGGTCTCATAATTAGCCCGGCAGGAGCTAATGCTCATATCGAACACTCAAGGCCTAACCTTCGAGGTTGGTGCTTGGCAAGGGATATCGGGGTCCCATAATTAGCCCGACAGGTGCTAACGCTCATATTGAACACTCAGGGCCTAACCTTCTAGGTGGGTGCTTGCAGGGGATATCGAGGTCCCATAATTAGCCTGGCAAGAGCTAACGCTCATATTGAACACTCAAGGCCCAACCTTCTGGGTGGGTGCTTGGCAGGGGATATCGGGGTCCCATAATTAGCCCGGCAAGAGTTTCGGCTCAAGACACACACGATGAGATGGCGTTGGACACATGAAAGGTGGGAATAGTTTTAGAGTGAGTCAACGGATTCCGGTATTCATGCTCAGATTACAGAGCTTGACCTGTATTGGTTTGGTTTTGGTTTTCACAAGTCATTTTGAAGTAAAAATGAAAGTTTTAAGGGAAAGGGAGTTGATATTCCGTAATGTGAAATTGTGATAGAATGTGGTGTTTACTCATGCAGTAAATGAGGTGGTTGAGAACCTATTGTAAGTTTGTTTGGTTTGATGTGAACTAGTATAGCTTTGAGTTTGACATGAGTCTGACAGGAATCACGATAAGATGCTTAGAACATAGAGGTCGATATCCATTTGTCTACTGTGGAAAATGCCTATTGTTCATTGAAACTTATTCATCTTTGGTGCATATTTCATCTCATTTTCGTATAGCTTGTGTAAAGATTTTTCAACTGGGCGCGTGTTTTCTCAAACCTATTATCATTTCAGATACAACACAGGGGTAGTGACATGGAGTGCATCTTTGCATTAAAAGGAATTTTCAGGAGCTAGCTATATATTTGTAAATCAAATTGTATTGTAATGTACTGGAATGTCTTAATTTGAAATGTTGTATTTGTGGACAAAATTGAGGATTTGGGAACAATATTGTATTTTGGGGTATTGGCTGTACTATTGTGAAGATTTATACTTCAAATGGTATTGTTATTTATATTTAAAATCGAGGGTGTGACACCAAAACTAGTACAATATACTTAGAATTAATGTAGGAAGGAATATCTACCTTCTTCTTCTTTTTTTTTTGATATTGGTGGGATTTTGAGACGGTGGTTGTGGAGGTGGAGATGGAGGTGAGGAGATGGGCCGGAGAAAGTGGTGGCGCACGAGTGGAGACTGGTGGTAGTGAGGTGGTGGCAGCAATTGGAGGAGGACAGGAGGTGGAGGTGCACGGCAGGTGGTGGTGATGGCAACCGTGGGAGGTGGTGCGGGGTGCGGCAGTTATGGTGGTGAGCTGGAGGGAGGTGAACCAGGTGGTTATGGAGGAGGAAGCCGAGAGTGGAGGCGCCTATGGTGGTCTCTCTCTCTCTCTCTCAAAATTGTGCACAGTGGTGTGTGTGAGAAGTGGTGGTGATATGGGTGCGTATATGTAGATAGGAGAAGGAATAAATGTGGGCGAGTGGGGTGGACGTGGGATGGTAGGGGAGGGAGTAATTAGCGTGGGGATAAGGGTGCGGTGGGATCACTGTGCTCGTTCTGGGAAATTCAACTTATTAAGGGATGTGAAAATTTTGTATTGTTTTTTCTGTTTTACCCCTAAGACCCAGTCAATATTATTGATATTAATTTTATGGGTCTAGCTTTTTATATGAAACTCAAAATATATGTAATATAGATCTTGTTTAATAGATATCAATTAGTTTTACTATACAAAATTTTCAAAATCATGAAATCGTTATAAAATAAAAGATAATAGACATGCTAATAGAGATGAAAAAGTATTTTTTAAGGATAAAACTAGAAACTGGCCGTTTTGATAGATGCTTTTTGAAATGTGACATTTATTTTTAGATTTTTTTTAGGTGCCCCTGGAATCACCCTAATATATATATGTGTACATGTGTGTGCGCGCGGGTTTTATTGAATTTAAAAAAAAAAAAAAAAAACTGTTGGTGGAAGTTAAAATAGAAGGTGCTGGTGCAACTACTGTGTGCAAGTAGGAATTAAGTGAAGGAATTATTTCTTGCAGTCACAGAAACGTACCCTATGCATGGTGTTTGGCGGTCTAATTTTTGATTTCGGAAGAATTTTATAATATTGCCATAGACTAACAAAAATATTTCGAGTGCAACCGCAATCTCGGTTTACGGGAAAAAATATCTTGTAAGTTTAAAAGAAATATTTACGCGAACTATTAACATACGAGAAATGAATTTAAATGCATAGTAATTAATTAAAGCCAGATAATAAGAAAATGAATATTGAAATAATATTGCAGAATTTTTTATTTACTTAAAACTTTCAAAATAATACAAATTCTATGGGGATACGAGTAGGTGGATGTCATTTATGAAATTGATAATGACATTTTTTTTGTAGAATAATGTCATTTTTGTTAATATAGATCAAGTGTAGAACATGAACAAAGTATGAATTGGAGGTAAGAGTGGGCCGCCCAATTACGTATTGAACCTGGTAATGAGGAGGCCGAACTTCAAGGGGACGAAAATCAGATGGCGAGACTCTCTCAAATTCCTGGTATCAACTTGATGGTTGATCTCAATGATGCTTGGTGCAGGAGAAGGAGAAGAAGACACTTGCCTAATCTTTTGCTATTGCGTGAGGTGGTGGACCAAAATCCCAATCTGGTGGAGAATAATTCCTCATCGTCGGGCGAAACGCTTCAAAGTAACTCCCTAGTATGCAGAGAGATCATAGCGTGTATGGCGGTTGGAGGTGAGCTAGGTATTAATTTTTTACCTCGTGATAATGTGATTCTTGGAACGATGATAGAAATTGAATCTCAGGAATACTCTCTCTTGCTTGAGAGAGAAGCGGAGGGTTAGATGCTACCCCTGGCCTTGTGGTGTTTTTTTTTGGGTAGCTAGGTCAGTTTTAATGCAGATTTTGTCTTGGAATATAAGAGGGTTGGGAAGCTTGGTAAAAAAGGGATTTTTGTCCAAGCTTATCAAAAAGAGGAAGCCTGATATGGTGCTAATTCAAGAGACAAAATTGGAGCAGGTGGATAGAGTTGCAATTCAGAAAATTTGGGGTAATACCGATTTGGATTTTGCTTGTTCAATTGCGGTTGGGGCTTCCGGGGGTTTATTGGTATTATGGAACAAAGACTTCTTCACAGCAGAATCTATTATTCTGCACAAATCTAGGCCTGTCAATGAACCAGATCTGATCCGAAGCCGATAACGTTGATTTGATAATTCGATAATCTGAATCTGGTAATCTAGATACAGATCGGATTGGATCAGATGAAATCCGTTATCAATCCGAATCCGAACTTTATTTTTTTTTTAAAAATAGTAAATTTTTTATTTCGGAAAAAAAATTGTGTTAAGAAGTTGTATTTTTATTTTTTTATTTTTTTCAAAAAGTATTTTTTTTAAAAAAATTTTTTTGTATTTTTTTTAAAAGTATAATATTTTTTGCTAAAATTTTTGAAGTAAAAAAGTTTTCGAATCAAATTCAGATCCGATTGATTCGGATTCCGGATTATCACTATTGGATTTGAGTCTTATCGAATTTGGATCGGATTCGCGTCTTATCAGATCCGGATCGAATTCAGATATGTCGGATCTAGATCGCATCTGGCCCATTGACAAACCTACACAGATCTTATGTTTTATTGCCAGGTGTTATTAATGGTGTTTTTCCGTGTATTATTGTTAATGTGTATGCCCCTAACGATGTGGTGAACAGAAGAGTCTTATGGGATGAGATGCTAGGCCTCAAAGTGAACTCTCAGGTGGCTTGGTGTGTAGGGGTGACTTCAACGAAACCATAGGCCCTGGTGAGAGGGTGGGTTGTTTGAGGATGGAGAGGGGAATGAGGGATTTTGTGGAGTTCTACAACAATATGTAATTGGTGGATATTCCTAGATTGGCAGGAAATACACATGGACCAACTACCAAGACCATGCTATTCATAGCCGTTTGAATAGATTTTTATTGTCTTCAAGAATTTAAAGTGCTTCGATGGGGATTGCATAGACCAATATCCGATCACTATCCATTAGCGATTATGGATGACGTAAGGATTGGGGCCCTAAGCCATTCAAATTCATGGATATTTGGTTGTCTCATCCTAATTGTTTGAAGATAGCTAGAGAAACTTGGAATAACGCGCAGGTTCATGGGTGGACTGGGTTCATTATTTTGCAGAAGATGAAGGCCATTAAGGAGAAGCTGTAGGTGTGGAATAAAGAAGAATTTGGGAATGTAAATTCAGCTTTAAAGGAATTCGAAGATGAACTTCATCAACTTGATCTTTTGGCGGAAGAAAGACAGCTCAACACAGAGGCAAAAGCATCTTGATCTTTTGGCGGAAGAAAGACAGCTCAACACAGAGGCAAAAGCATTTAAATGCAGAGCTAAAATTGAGTTGTGGAGACTGTCCTGTTTATCAGAATAATTGTGGAGGCAAAAATCCAGGGCAAATTGGTTGAAGTTGTGATGTAGGCCGAAAACCATGAAGGATGGGATAGTCCCCGGGAAGATACTCATTGGGGGCAACGGAATCACTCAACGTTGCTAATCGCAGAAGACACTCACGTGACCAAGTCACACACTTGATTGTCGGAGGAATAACTCACTCTCAAGCAAGAAATATTTGCATATATTTTCATAAACTCAAACTCTGATTTTTATTTCATTAGATTACCTATTTAAAAGCATAACAAAAGATGATTCAACGTACAAGACTCAATAAAGACTAGACAATTTCCTAGATAGACTTTTCAAATAACTAGACCACTATTAAAACAAAAACACAACTTACTAGATAGTCAAATACATATTTTTAGACCAGAAATTAAAAGACATTGACTAGAAACTAAAAGACACTTAGAACTATTTAAGATAACCGTTCGCTTTTCCGATTATCATTATTTTGCTCATGCGTCATACTCCCTTTCTTCAAAAGAACTCGTCCTTGAGTTTAACTTCCCACGGTCCACGGGTTGACCAATGAGCCTTTCCATCCTTTGCTTTTGGTTGAGATGTTGCTTGAATTTTGGTTTGCGACCAACTCGCAAATATAACACTTTCATGACTCCTAAAAATTGATCATCAACCATTTGCAATGGAAATTGTTGGGATGGTTCGGTTGCATGTAAATCCAAGTTATCAATCGTTTTCAACTCCATCAACTTTTCTTTTTCCCGAAAGTGAAGTTGGTTTCGATAGAAGAGTGTGAGAGACTTTTGAAGTAGATAACTTTATTGTCACCTCATGTCCATCATAGTTGAAAGGTTTGGAACAATCAACTATGGTCATTCTAGTTGTTGTCGAACCAAAGTATTGATGTCTTTTGATAATGAAGAATCCTTCTTCAGTGTACTCGTCATATATTGGAGGCAAATTCCAATCCACCAGTGGTTGTGAAATTGTCGAATCTTCATCGAAAAAATTTCCTTCCAACGCATGATCTTTCCTTGGTCTTTCACTCGCGCGCAACATTTTATCACAAAATGCCACGGGATGAAAACTCAGCAAGGCAGGATCACCACTCTGATACCAATTTGATGCAAGCTGAAAACCGCGAAGGATGGGATAGTCCCGGGAAGACACTTACCGGGGGCAACGGAATCACTCAACGTTGCTAATCACGGAAGACACTCACGCGACCAAGTCACACACTTGATTGTAAGACGAATCACTCACTCTCAAGCAAGAAATACTTGCATATATTTTCATAAACTCAAACTCTGATTTTTATTTCCTAGACAGACTTTTCAAATAACTAGACTACGTACTATCACAACAAAAACACAACTTGCTAGATAGTCAAACACGTATTTTTAGACCAAAAATTAAAAGACATTGACTATAAACTAAAAGACACTTAGAACTATTTAAGATAACCTTTCGTTTTTCCGATTATCATTATTTTGCTCCTGCGTCAAGTTGGGTGACAAGAACACTAGATTCTTCCAAGCTGTAGCTAACAATAGGTACAGAAGGAATTTGGTGGTTTCAATCATTGTCAATGGTAGAGTAGTGGAAGACCCTATGGAAATTAAGGATGTGGCAGTAGAGCACTTTAGTAACAACTTCAAAGAGGAGCGAACATCTAGACCTGTTTTGGGGGGTGTGTTTCTCAGAAAACTGAAGCTAGAAGAATCTCTACTTCTTGAAAGATAGTTTAGCGAGGGGGAGATAATTCAAGCATTGAAGGAATGTAGTACTAACAAGGCTCCTGATCCAGATGGCTTTAACTTCTCTTTTGTAAAGAAAGGATGGGGGTTTATGAAGGGTGTGGTCCTATAATTCTTCTTTGAGTTTCATGCAAATGGAAAGCTCACTAAAGGTATCAATTCTACATTCGTATCTTTAATACCTAAGGTGGATTGCCCCTTGTCTTTTAAAGATTATAGACCTATTAGTATGGTGGGTTCGATATATAAGGTGCTATCTAAAGTGTTGGCTAGTAGAATTAAAAATATTTTACCTTCAATTATTGGAGATTCGTAAGCTGCTTTTATTGGAGGAAAACAAATTTTGGATGTGGCTGATCTAATAGCTAATGAGGTCATTCATAGCTGAAGAATAGTAATCAAGGGGGTTTACTACTTAAAATTGATTTTGAAAGAGCTTACGATTGTGGCAATTGGGGATTTTTAATTGATCTACTTGCAAAAATGGGCTTTGGGGAGAAATGGTGTGGATGGATTAAGGACTGTTGCTCATCAGTTACCATGTCAGTTTTGATCAACGGCTTTGCATGTAAAGAGTTTAGAATCCAAAAAGGCCTTAGACAAGGGGATCCTTTATCCCCTTTTCTTTTCAATCTAGTTATGGAAGATCTCAACATTTTGTTGGAAAGAGCAAGGGAGTTAAATATAATCAAAGGAGTGAAGAGTGGGTCCTCTGGGGCAACTGTGTCTCACTTTCAATTTGCTGATGATATTATAATATTCTGCAATAATGACAGAGTGGAGATGGCTAACATTAAAAGAATTTCAAGATATTTTCAGCTCATGTCAGAGCTGAAAATTAACTTCTCCAAGAGTTCGTTATGTGGTGTCAATGTCCAACAACAGGATGTGGAATCCCTTGCTCAGTTAATGGGGTGCAGAATTGAATACTTACCAATCAAATACTTGGGACTGCCTCTTGGAGCTAGCCCTAGTAGAAGCAAAACTTGGAAACCAGTTTTGGACAGGATGGAGTAACGGTTAAATGTGTGGAGAAGGAGAAACAACTAAATAGGTGGCAAGCTTACTCTTATCAATTCTTCTCTTACTAATCTACCAACATATTACATGTCTATCTTCAAACAACCAGTGACTGTAGCAAAGGCTATGGAGAAATTACAGAGACAATTTTTTTCGAATGATACAGTGGACAAGAAAAAGCTACATTTGGTGAAGTGGGATACAATTGCAAAAAAGGAGTTTGGGGGGCTCGAAGTGATAAGATTGATGCAACAAAACCTTACTCTTCTTGCTAAGTGGTGGTGGAGATTCAATCAGGACAAAGATGCGCTTTGGGTCAAGGTTATCAGAGCAAAGTACAATCTGGATCAGGCAACATGGTTTTCCTCATTTGCCATTATCAGGTCATGTTACAAATATATGGAGAGATATTTGCTTTGCCGGGGATCGCTTATCATATATTGGCTCGATAATTTCGGAAGGCTTTAGAATTCAGGTTAACTCTAGGCAAGAAACTTCATTCTGGAACCATTTATGGCTCAGATATAGTACTCTCAAAGAGTCTTTCCCTGGACTATATTTACTTTCTACTCAAAAAGAGGAAGTGATTATTTCAGTGAAGAATGGCTTTGTGAATGAAAGGTGGAATCTACAATTTAGAAGATTGTTGTGTGATTGGGAGAAACCACACGAGGAGGAGTTAAAGCAAAGATTACAGTCTGTGACATTGGATCAATCCAAGAGTGATATTTTACAATGGAAATGGGCGTCGGACAAATGTTTCACTGTAAAATTAGTCTACTACCAATGGGAGCAACAAGGTCATTCTGGGAATCAAGATTTGGGGTCAATTTGGAAGAACCTTAGCCCCCCTAGGGTGGAAATTTTTACATGGATAGCAATTCAGAATAAGGTAGCTACTAAATCAGAGCTTGCAGCAGGAATTTGATTCAAGAGGAACACCAGTTACTTTGCCCGTTGTGTTCTTTGCATCTAGAAACTCCCCAACATTTATTTCTACACTGTCGGTTTTCTTGGGATATATGGTCTTTCAATTCTGGACTGGTGGTATGGAACGTGGGTATATCCTCCTTCATTGGCAGATGGTTCGATAGCAGGTTTGCAAATTCGGAGAAACATATTTGGGAATTAGCTACCTTTTTTGCAACTCTCTGGTCCTTATGGTTAGTAAGGAATGACTATGTGTTTAACAATGCTACAAGTATTGGGGAGGTGGGTGAGCTTGTGAAGACTAAATTGGCTATGTGGATGAAGTCTAAGTTTGAGATTAATATATATACGGTGGAGGAGTTTTAAGGGTTATTTGGATGGAATTCGAAAACTAAGGATTTAGTTGCGGTTCAGGTGATGTATCGTCCAACTTTCTATTGGATAGTTTTGTTTTTGTTTTTTCATGTACTTGATCTCTCGATGTACCCTCTTCGAATTAATAAAAGTTTTGTTTGCTGAGGAAAAAAAAAAGAGTGGGAACTTAATTTGAATCTTCATCCGATCCATACGAATATAACGAATCCTCAAATTTCATATCCCGGATAAAGAAGAGAGTTAACAAACACCAAATGCACCCATGCACCCATGTTTTAAGCCTTTAAATGTTTATGTTTCAATCTAAACCCTTCAATAATTAGCTTGGGTGTAATACCTACTCCCTGTACGTATAGACTGTCACTCTCTCTTAAAAAAAAGACTAATTTGCACTTTTAGCCCCTTAACTACTTATTTATGTCGTTTCAAAAAAGTACTTATTTATGTCTAATTAGGGCTAACATTTTCCGTTGTTTGTTTGACAAGGAAAAAATCTAATATAATAAAATGACCAACATTCACAAATCGAATTCCATCAAAATCCGTCACATCAAAGAAAGTCTACACTTAAATTTTAAGAATATTTGATTCTGGATGAATATTTCAGAAAAAACTTAGTCCAATTGAGTTGAAAATTCAAAAAGTTTAGAAACCGGAAAAAGTTCTCTAAAAAGAGTTCTCCGCCCGAAACAAAAGAAGTGTTAATCAAATTTTGGATTTGTAAATCTACTGAGTTTGTTTTTGAGATTACTTGTCTACTTGGAGTTTAGCTCATTTCCATAAATAATCAGATTTTATTTTGGTGAAAAAACACAATTGAAAAGTTTTTAGAAATCATACTTTATTGTGCAAACTCTTGAAAAGTTTCAATTCCATACCGTTGAGAGCACTGATACTAGCAACCGCATTTCGGCTCAAGTCTAGCTCGTTCAAGTTGTTCAAACCATCGGGAGTTTGAGTTAAGTGTGTGTGTGTGTGTGTGTGTGGGTGGGTGGGTGGGTGGGTGCTCATACCCCTCCTTAGTCAACAACTGCCGAGTGAAGGTAGTAAGTGAAATTATTCTCTTACCCTTTTGTATTAAAAAACATATTTGTTTAAACCATCAAATTCTGCGTTCAATTAAATGAAAAACTACATAACGCTTCAATGAGGACAACAATAAATTAACTATGAATCAAGAAAAAAAAAAAGGAGCAGGAGAACGATGCTTTGACTCAGATCCTTTTGCATATGTGTTCTGACCCATTTAATGCATACGCAACTCACCCATATTGGATTGGTGCAATTATATATTTGTGTGAATCGGCACATCGGTATCCAAAGCATTTTTCAGGGGAAAAAGCACTGTGTTGTGACTTATGGTTTGGGTTTCACAACGAATTAACCATTTTAAACTTACCTTCGAGATAAATTGAATCATTCATGTCGTTCCCAGCCAGACGTAGAAGC
The DNA here is from genome assembly GCA_019656275.1 of Rhododendron kiyosumense. Taxonomy (NCBI): domain Eukaryota; kingdom Viridiplantae; phylum Streptophyta; class Magnoliopsida; order Ericales; family Ericaceae; genus Rhododendron; species Rhododendron kiyosumense. Next base: position 326,549 of record BPLS01030817.1, on the reverse strand, counting down.
TTCAGATTTGAAAGCTTATTCAAAGATGGTAGAATGCTATGATCAAAATAATTATAGCTAAGGTCAAGCTCCTCCAAGTTATTGAAATTTGGAAACATTCCAATACCTGTGAGAGAAATACATGGTGTTAATTAGTATCTCAGTCAACTCAAATTTTTAATTATATTGGGAGACCCTAAATCAAAGAGAAAAGAAAAAAGACTGTAAAAGAAAAAATCTTTTTAGTCGGCCTCCACATGGGACGTCATTAATTGGTGTAACCTTAACAACTGTGTTGGAGGCTTTGCGCAATAACTGTGGTGTTGGAGGCTTTGCGCAATAATTGTGGTGGTCCATCAAGTGTTTTTGTTTCTTAGGGCCTAGGCCCTCTTATGTACCCAAAAAAAGAATATTTGTCAGCAGCTAACTTATATGTGGATATGAGTAGGTAGAGCCATGTCATTTAGAATAATGTCATTTTTGTAAATTAATATAGGTCATCAACAGAATGCGCGTGGACAAAGTTTGAATTGGGGTAAGAGTGAGAACTTTGAATCCTCATCCAAGAGAATATATTAATATAATGAATCTCCAGATTTCATATCCCGAATAAAAAAGAGAGTTTTTTTTTTTTTTGGTTATTATTTACCTAGACACTCCTCCATGTTTACTCGTTTTTCATGGACACTCCTTCCATGAATTCTCGCTAAGGCAAGACCACCTAATTAAAGTTTTTTTTGTCCTGTACACCCCTTCTATTAGAGTCTCATCAAGTCCTGTTAATTTTTTTACCAAAATTATTTCAAAAGTAATAGAATATTCCAATATTATCCTCAACCATGTTTCTCTCTTCCCTCAATCCTTCCTTCCTCCTAGCAAACCACAGCAGCATCACCGACAACCTCCTCCCCCAGGCGACCACAACTCCCTGACCCCAAACTCCTCCTTCCTCGGCGTCCTCGTAGACCACCACACCCGCCACCTCATCTTCATCCTCCGCTCCCCCTCCCTCGTCGCCTTCAACCCCCCTCCTCATCCTAACACCACCACAACCCCCCTCCCCACACACACACACGACGTCACCGCCGACTTCTGCGGCAACGCCTACGTCACCTACTCGGCCAACAGCCGCATCTAGAAAATCATCCCCTTTGCAGAACCCAACATGTCAATTAACACAAAACTAATAAACAAATTGACAAAGTAACAATTATTTACTCCGTATCTTATTACACGGGAAAAAGAAAACACCACGCAACAAAAAAAAAAAAAAAGCGAACACGCAATAACACAGCGACAACTTGATCTTGGCAGATCCAACGGCGAAAATCGCCACCCATCGTAGTCTCGTCGCCGTTGGACGGCCTAGCAAACTCCCTCTTATCATCTCCCCTTCTGTCTTTACACCAATGAATGTGGGTGTACATATACATATATATATATATATATAAATATAATAGCTGTATGTATGTATGCATGAGTAGACGTGCGAAACTCGGAGACGCGATTCAGGAACGGGGTGACTCGGTTCTCCATGGTCGACTGTGACGCAATTTCCACAGAAATCAGAGCGACAACGACCCGATCGCCACAGAAATCTTCCTTCCGTCATTGTTCTTCGGATCCGGCGACGGCGGGAAGAAGGCGACGCTGTCGCGGCCCAGGTTCTGCAACTCATGATGGCGGCCACAGAGGGAGAGAATGAGGGAGAGAGATGGTTTCCGTGGTGGTGCTGGCGTTCATGGCGGTCGTGCATGTGAATGGAATTTGGGGCAAAAATTAGGGTCTTCCATTTGCAGGGAGAGTTGTAGAATGATTGGTGTTTTTGCTGTGAGTATATATATAAGGGCAAAATGGTATTTTCATTTATTCCATCCAATTCCGTTAGGTCCTCCAAATACAAACTTTAAGGAGGGGGTCTCACCGTACCGAAAATTCGTAGAGGGGGTGACCGTGAAAAACGGATATACTTGGTGGGGTGTCTAGGTAAATAACCTTTTTTTTTTTTTTTTCATTCGTTAATCCTAATCTATTCTATCCTAGGGAACTTGTGGAGAAGAATACGTACTTAGAGAAATTGAAGCCTGCCCATGTGCATAAGAGTATAAGGGAGGCGCCAACTATACTCTACTCTACTTGCAAATAAAGAAGAGAGTTGACAAACACTCGATGTATGTACCACACCCAAATTGCTATATTTGGCACCCTTTCATCCCTTGCATGCAGGCCAAGAATTTATAAATATAAATATTTTAGTTTATTATTTTGAAATAATATTTTATTAAAAAACTAGTATATTTGATTTTAATATTTTGCTAGGAATCTTCGAATAAGGAAAATAGATACATAGCAAGTATTAAGTCAAACTCGGGTCACTAGCTACGCATAGAAGCATTTTTCTCTTTTGTTTTTTTAAGAAACACAGAGCATCACTTGAGGGCTGGAAAATTGAAATAAGAAAAAATGGCAATAAATAGAATGAGTTTACTAATATACGAAACTTAATTTTCCGAAAGAAATTTTAGAGAGATGGAAAATTTAAGTAATTGATTATTAATTAAATGCAAATAGCAATGGATGGATAGTTGAATCATATTTGCCAGTCCTGAAATAGACTTTGAAAACAATAAACTTAATTTTTGGGGCCGTTCATTTCTTCGATCGAAACATATTTTTTTAATAGTTTCCGTAAAAGATCAACTCATTCGGATGTCGGTAAAGGGTCTTGATCAGTATTTCTCCCGAAATTTGACAAGTTAAAAACTGAATACCGATATTCGAATGAGTTGATCTTTTATAGAAACTCCTACAGATATGTTTTAAACAAATAATTAAATGGCTATGATTATTATTGTTTTGAAAGTTGTGTCCCCAATTGTTTTATACCTTGAATTTTCCCCACATATATTTATACGTATATATACATACATATATACTTTTAAAAGCCACTATGTTATTAGAGCATCCGCATTGTAATAAGCAAATGAGTGTGGATAAGCAAACTTAACAACAATGCTCAAAAAATACCCCACATTGTAATAAGCAAAGTTACAAGTCTTTTAGCAAATAACCAAATTTCACTCATTCCATAATCAAACTTAACAACTTTTGCCAATAATCAAAACTCAATAACCAAATTCAATAATTAAACTCAAAACTCAATAATTCAAAAACACCCCACATTGGAATCGTCTCATCGAGACAAATAATTTGATGTGGTCGGGTGCGTGATTGGAACTCGTTTGCGATTGGACATATGTGCATTGTGTATTGTGGGGGTTTGTTTTGTTAGAAATGCAAAAACAACCACTGTGAAAGTAGAAGTTGTTAAGTTTGATTATGAACTAAATGAATAATCAAATGCTGACGTGGCACATTTTGATTATTGGTTTTGATTATTCCCATTGCGGATGCTATTAGAATTCAAGTTTGAACAACTCAATGCTCGACGTGCCTACATTTGTGACTAATAATGAATGTCACAGAAGAATTAATGCTTGTTTAGAGGTAATTAATGACATTGGAACCAAGTAGAGACCAACATGCCTCTCGGAGATATATCCCATATTCGAGAAGTCAGCGAACTTTGAGTAATAGTCAAACAATTATAACGGTTATTCGATTCTTAGTCGACCTAAATTGCACAATAGATTCGTAGTCAAAATTCTCCATCACAAACAATTCGGTCATACAAATAATTTTTAGCACAGTTGTTTTATGAGTCAATTTGTTAATTTATTCATAGAAAGTTTAATTATACTTGCTTTCGGAATGAAAAATATTACACAAAACTAATTGGATTTACTTCTCTACTAGACAAACACAAGCACATCATTAATTCTGAAGCTTCAAATTCTATGAATTTTATTATGAAATTCATCACAAACTTCACAACCGATTATTGATGTGTAGATATACGTAAAATCTCTTTCGGAATTGACTGAAGGAAAAAGAAAAAAAAATTGAATTTTGAGGTTAGGTTTCATTTCGTCATGTAAAATATGTCAGAAGTCATACCTTCATTCCCGACGAAACTATGCAATAGGTTTCCAGACAAGTCTAGGCTTTGGAGTGATTCAAAAGGGAGAAGAATAGAGACATTAAGATGCCAATAATCATCATCCTCTAATCTCCTATATCTTGTGTAACCAAGTTCAAGTTTTATAACTCGATGCGTAGTGGAATTACACTCAACACATTCCCAATGGCAACAATCTGTGCTATCGTCTTCCTCCCAAGATGGCAACCGATCAATGTGGTTTGGGATATTGATGGAATGTTTGAGTTGCAAGAGAGCGATTCTTTCCATTTCCAAACACCCATTGCATCCATTTTCTAGTACAGCTAACATGATCACCGCTACCCATATAATTGACCTCATGAGTAAATGTTGAAAGTAGTCCATCGGTCCCTACCCAGAGAAATATGACTTGACAAATTAAAGTGTTTCTATTAAAGTGCTTAATAGAATACTGGCAATTGAATGGCGTTTGCTGCTTCTGTTTAAATAGGGTCACACAGCTTTCCACATCATACTGCTATTTCGTAATGGTACTGCTTGACAAATCGCTCAATCTCACATTCTCAAGGTGAATTACTGAATTCCCAAAGCAGAATGGCCATAAAATTGATAATATCAGTGGGAAAATCTATAGTACACACCTCTTAAAAGTGTGTATCATATGTATATATTTTATGATTCTTTCATAATATTTTAGTGTGTTTCGTAATTTTTGTTCTAAAACTCATAACCTTTCAGCAATACCGTTCGTAACCCACTCCGTAGTCTTCGTCTTCGTCAAAGTAGTTGAGACATTAATTGTTCCATCTCATCTCAGCCTCTCATAAGTATGCATGGACCAAAAACTAATTGGACAACAGGGCACACCATCTCTTTCAATAATGTTTCAAAACTAGGCATCAAATTATTTGTAATTTCATGTTTGCCACCGAATAATTTTTTTTTTTGGTATTGTATGGTGTCTCAAGCCAACTTGCGCGCACTTCGGACGTTGTATGGTGTCTCAAGCCAACTTGCGCGCACTTCGGACTAGTTCCTAAAGCCTCTTCCATAGCCGTTTCACACGCTTACGCATGGGGTGAGATGGCCCCAAGAGTTGTTGACAAGAAGAAACGAACCTGAGACTTTAAGATTGAGCAAACACCTAAGTACCAGGTCAAGACCACTTGAACAACCCCTTGGAGTTAACACTGAATTTGTTTGGGCCCCTAAAACTCCGATTGTGCCAATTTTACGCTAATAGTTCGACAGTATTAAACTACTAAAAGGTAGGCTCGTTGACTACAATATGCTCAACCATTTGGGACAGGACCATTTCTTCCCAACTCGAATATCATATAGTACCATGTACTTATAAGATCAGTACTCAAAAACCTTTCTACTTTTCCTTAAAAATAGATTTTAGTGTCAAATATACAAAAGAAATAGGTGTACCATTCATGAAATGTCTAGATTAGTACTACCTCCGTCCCATAATGTTTGGCCGTTTCGCAAAACGAGAACTCAAAAATAATGCATTTCTTTCAAGAAAAAATTCCAACTTTTTTCATAAATTAAAAGAACTCATTGATATCTAGTGAATTGTTGAAAATTTTTTTAAACTTTTCTTGCAAAAATTATATTATTTTTACATCCTCGTTTTGCGAACCGGACAAATATTATGGGACGGAGGGAGTAAATATTAAGCATTTACGTCTTCCATAGCCATAGGCGTGAATTTTAAATCAGGCATGTATTCTATAAATACAACCATGGTCACCTATATGGGTAGATATGATGTAATATTAAAAAATGTGTCGATCAAATAATATTTACTTAAACCTACAAGGTTAGAATGTAGTAATATTTACAAAGATATGGGTTGAATCATGTTTTTCTAAAACATTAAGGATATATAAGTGTAATAAAATGAATGAAATCCCCAACTTCATTCCTACAGGTTGAGGATCGAAAACAAAAGGTCAAAAAAGTCCTAATAAATAGTCAATTTCCAGCCATAAACGCTCACAAAGAAAAATGGACCTGAGCACTGTATTCTCTGAGATTATGCAAATTAACCAGGAAAATAATAGGCATCGACAATGATGTACTAACTAATTTAGTCTTGTCAATATTTTGAGGTGGAATATTAAGCAGCAAATAAAAACCAACGAATAATTTTAATTCGGCTCCCAAATTATGACAATGTTGTATGTGTCTAAAAATAACATTATTGCTGCACCGATTTGATGGCGTTGTATGTGTCTAATTATAATTTGTTACTAATTCTCCCTTTTGTTTCTTCAAAATTTTGTTCAGTTTGCACTGCAATGTTGGAAAAATTACGTACACCCCTAATATTACATCTTCCTCTGGTAATTTTAAGTACCAATGAAAGTTCTTGAAGACCAGATTTCATGAGTCAAATTTGTTCTCGGTGCAGATCAAAAAAATAATAATAATAATAAATTTTTTTTTGTGTGCTACCCACCACCAAATTCATTCCAACACCCATTAGTTGGAAGCAAAATTCTGCAAAATTTTTTTCGGAGGGAAGAAAAAAATTACTTGCTGGAATTTATTTATGTAGTTCATTTGCCATATCACTCCTATTTATATTTTATACTATTTATGTTCGTCGCTAAAATATAAGTAGTAGATTTAAATAAAATATTGTCCAAATAATTGGCAACTATTCATGAAAAGGTTTGGTTACTATTTATGAATAGTTATAGTGATTATCTATGGATATGTTTAGTGACCATTCATGTATAAGGTTGTAACTATTAATAAATAAGTGTCTTATTACTTCTTTGGTGAAAGAAAGTATAAATGATTGTGTCCATTTGAAAATGGTTCCGATCGATTTATATAAAAGCCCGAGATCACCATCAAACATGTATGAAAATCATTTATATAGATTCAAAAAACTTACTATGACAAGGTTACTTACACAGCTAACCACAAGATCATACAGTACTGATATTTTCCAATAGCGCTTGTCAGCCACTCAATGTGACAAGCAAACAAACAGATAGATAGCCTTTCAAAATCAATTTGGGAAACTCGGCTAAGGGTCAGACTCCATAGTCTTCGTCTTCGTCAAAGTCGTCAATTTTTAAATGTTTCTTCCTCAGTTCCTAATTTCCATATTGGTCACTTTCATAAGGATCACATCATCAAGAAAACCAAATTCAAGGACACGACACGGCACACCATCTCTTTTCAATCATATTTCTCAAAACTAGGCCTCAAATTATTAAATATTTCGCTATTGCCACGACATTTGTTTGGCTTCTAAAACTTGAATTGGGCCTATCTTATGTCGATGGGCATCCTTAAACTAAAAAGTAATGGAGCATAACATATACTCCCTCCGTCTCATTTTAAGTGTTTTGCTTCGTAACTCCAACTTATTAAAAAGATATCATCATTATACCTTTCACATCAATTTTTTTCTCCACTTTCTCTACTTACCCATCATCATTACACTTTTACTCACTAACTTTTCAAAATAGAATCTACTTTTAGAGATAAAATAGATAATGCACCAATTTTGACATACTAAGGCCCCGTTCCAGAAATCTTCTTAAAAAATAATAAGCTTATTTCACATTTTCAAACTCAAAAATAAAGTAAATGAAAAATATTTTTTCAATTTGTTTTGCATCGTATAAAAGATCTCATCGAGATCTTCCAAACAAGATCCATATTGCATATTTTTAGATTTCAATAAACCTATAATTTTTAAGCTTGAAATTGCCTTCTTAAAAAATAAGGATTTTTTTGAGGTTCCGGAACGGAGCCTAACTTAACAAAATGGACAACCCAATGATTAAGGGACAATCCAAAATGAAATACTGGACTCTTAATAAGGGACGGAGGGAGTATAAGGGGCCTACAAAGCCCCATGTAAATCGCGGACCCGATAATATGTCGAAGCCTAACACACTCCCTTATCTACCACCCTTTCTTGTGGGATGAATACATGATCATTGTTTTGCTATACCAAGAATAATTAATAAAATGAAGCAATTATTACTACCCAAAAGATAGCGATAAGCCGATAACTATTTTGAGTATCGTTATGACGGCTAAAGTCACAATTATTTCAATTACCCTTACAAATTTAATTCCAAAAAAAGAATTGATTATTAATTTTGAAAAAACTAAATAAAGACTAATTAAAAGCAAATGAAGGTTAAGAGATACGATGGGAGAAAATGTCTAGGGTTTAGAATCCACCTGTCCATTTGTAACCTAGATTTATTTCAATCAAATGATTTCTTATTTGGATTTACCGGATACCGCGCGCCGTCATTGTTCGTGTGCCCTCGCGATTACTCCTAAGAATTTTTGTACTATCATCAAGCGGCATAGATTATTTTTGCCTTGCACGAATCGTCTTAATTACTAGTAAGATCTATCTATCACATTCAATTACCACGATTTCAATTAACAATCGTTATATGAAAAGTATTTGAAACCTCAGATAACAAACACACAATTCTATGGAAAAAATAAAATCAATTTCATAAACATGAAATCATCTAATTCATTCAATCAAATCCAATTATTAAATTCAACAAAAGCAAAAAAATCTACGTTACTCGGAGTACAAACTTCATCTACGTCCTAGAAGACAGGTTTAACCTGCCACGAGGAGTCTTTGAGTTGCAAGTGAGCAATTCTTTCTTTTTCCAAACACCCATTGCATCCATTTTCTACGGCTAATAACATGAGCACCAATACCCATGCATATTAACCTTATCGGTAAATGTTGAAAGTACTCCATCCCTACACTTCAAAAATACTACTACTGTGACATGGCCTTTTTGCTTCGTTTAAATAAGCTACCGTACGTGTTCCACTAGGTCCATTAAGAAAAAATACTTATTTGATGAGGCCTATCCGATTAGGTCTGACTAATAATTAATCGCCGATTACTAATTAATATGCACCGATTAATCGCTCGAAAGTGGCCAACCACCTGATTAGTGCCTAGCAACTTTTAGAAGTAAATAAATTATCTGCTATTAGACTTTGTTCTCTTTGGTTTCTCAGAACCACCCCCTCTCTTAGCACAATCTCCAATAATTATTCTCTCCAGTTATTATTGTCACTTATATATCTATATCTCTGCACTTATTATTCCAGAGAAGTAAAATCAAATGAATGTAATCGATTTTAGGGGTCACTAAGGAAGTTCATCCTCTTTTTCCTAGAAAATACCAATGAAAGAGAAAGAGACAATTAGCAAGATTCCAAACGATGTAGGAAAAGGAGAATACGTAAGTCCATGGGGTCTTGCATTGAATAATTGAATGAAGAAAGCAATGAGAAAAGAATAATGGATCAGGGCCCTCCTCCTGAAATTTCTCTCAAGGGAGGGAGGGAGAGAGAGAGAGAGCCAATAATGGAGTCTCCTCTGTTTGTTAGGCTGAATCTATAGCCACGCATTAACGAAGGACAGCGGAAATTGTACGAAATATCTACAATAATGTTTTGTTACCGGTTTTATGATATGTGAGAAACCTTTAAATGACCTCTCACCTAACATTGCAATCACGTGTCCATCCAGCTACAACCCTACAAGGTACTATATTCAAACCTCTTCCAAATTTACCGCATGTGAAATGGGACTTGGGGATATTGTAGTGTACATCCACACTGCCGATTCAGCTGTTATTTCGGCACGAATGACTCAAATTTAATCTGTGCATTTACATATCTGTATCATCCATTGCTCAGATTAAAATCCAAACCATTCATTCCCAAAATTTATGGCTGGATTGACTAATATTTTGCATTGAGAATCAAAATGATACTTTGCTAATATTTCGATGAACATCGATAGAATGACACGTTCAATATTAGTCCACTGTGTGCTGCGAATAATTTAGTCTTCAATAAGTGAATTGATTTGTGAGCAGGGGAGTAGGTGATTCAATTTAGTCTTTTTGTAGTTGAATGTTCAATCTGGTCAGGACTCAGGACAGAGTGAACTTTTGTTAAACTTTGGTAAGATGTGGTTAAAATTTGAGGAATATTGTATATAATAAATAAAGGACAACAACGTAATATGGAAAAAAAAGGGGGTCAATTTGTTCTTAAATTGTTACCGATATAGAATGATAAGATTCAATTTTGATTATCATCCTCTAACTTATGTATCTTCAACTTTCGTAACTTTTGATAAAATGATATGTTGGTCTTTCTACTGTCGAAAAGAAACCTCAATTGTTGAAGTGAAAGTATTCTCCATGTCTTACTTTCTCTTATTAATCCCTTTTGTGAAACTTTCATTCCACATAGTTCTGGTAAATATAAATGATACTTATCTTTTTCTTTTTTTAAACATCAATCACAAATTCCATTGATAGTCATACGATACTTGCAAAGAGATTTCATTACAAAAAATGATAAGAACCACAACCACGTATATCTAGATGCACGTATCGCAAAGCATATATACTCAAAATACAAAACACGATTCGGGGACAATGTGAGTCAAAGAATAGGTGGTAGAGACCTGGATCGGCCAAATCAATCGAATAAGCACAAGTGAAATCCACAAATCCCATAGAGGATGCAACAAAAACAAAAAAAAAACACTTATCTTCCTATGTCGCCGTATTCTTCACAATAACTTGTTACTAGAATCTTTATACCTCTAACATGGATAGTTGTATATCTTGTTTTGGTTTAGTGGTAGGTCACATAAATTGTGTAGGGGCGAGCGCGCAAGTGTATAGAGTAATGCAAAGCAGACTCAAAATACGTATGAAAAATGATTTGGGGATAATGTCAATCAAAGAATAGGCAGTGGAGACCTAGATAAGCCAAACCAATGGAATAAGCACAAGTGAAAATTCGCAAATCCCCTAGAGGGTGCGACGACAAAATTTAAAAGAAAAAAGAATAACTAATCTTCCTATGTCGCGGTATTCTTCACAATAACTTGTTACTGGAATCTTTATAACTCACGTAGATAATGGTATATCTTGTTTGCGTTTAGCGGTAGGTCACATAAAGTGTGTAGGGACGAGCATGGATGTGAGTGTAGTAATGCGAAATCGTCTCTTTCTTTCTTTTTGAATCATATCACCTACTACTTATTTGCGTTAGTTGAGAACCTTAATGAATTCATTGCTAC
>BPLS01030817.1:271990-285414 GCA_019656275.1 Rhododendron kiyosumense | reverse complement strand
AGAGACTTGCATGATGAAGTTAGTTGGTCACTCTCTCTCTCTCTCTCCTTTTCTCTCTCTCTCTCTCTCTCTCTCTCTCTCTCTCTCATTCTTTTGAAGTGACTATAGCTTGTGTTATGATCTCTTCTAAACAGGAAACACTACGTTTTTTGGTTGTTGTATTTTGTACTTTCTGGCTTTTTATGCATAACAAGTCTATTTGCATTGCATTCCATTACGGGTCATTTTCAGTGTGCATTACAAGTGCAAGTTAAGGTGTCTTTTATGGTGCAATACTGTGGGTTTAGCATCCATCTTGAACTGGTTTGAAATAGCTCTGTCACATGCTTTACTTAATACTTAAATTGCAGGTTGCAAGATCAGTAAGCTGCACTCACAATCGTGTTTTTGCACTTTCCTAGACCTTGTATTCGTTACGCTTCCTGATGATATTGTTGTTGTCATCACATTATAGCCCTCAAATTTGGTGTTAGGAACTAACTATCTGAAGTAACATGCATGATGTGTGGTTCTGTCATGTTAGTTTTAGCAGAGTTTCTGTATTAGAAATCAAGAAATTAAAATAGAAATCTATATACGCCATCTTTATTCTTGGAACTCTTCCAAAGCAATCAGTACTTCCATGATTTGCATTTTATCCGTTAGGAATGCATTATAGATGAAGAATGCTTCTAGAGAGGAATGAACTTCCCCTAGTTCAATTGTGCTTGAAATTCTAGTTCAAAACTACATGATGAATTGGAATGTTTTACTTAACTCGATTTATTGTGGTACCCAATCGGCAGAGTAATCGTAATTTTTTTCCAATTATGTAGATATTGGGGCTAGAGTTTGCCCATTATGACTACAAGTCGCAAGGAACCATATCAGCCAAAGATTTTGCGTTGTCCATGGTTGCACCTGCTGACGTGAGCCATATGCATATAAACAAGTTTCTTGATCGTGTAGAAGAATTAAACGATGAACCTTATCTCAGAGAGGTACGTATTACATTTGAAGAATTCAAGAATTTTGCCGAGCTGAGGCAGAGATTACGGCCCTTGTCTATGGCAATCTTCAGTCATGGAAAAGTGACAGGGCAACTGACAAAGCTAGATTTCCAAAGAGCTGCATACCAAGTATTTTTTCTATCCTTGGACTCCCAGTACTCCCTCCATCACTATTTGTTTTGTTCCGTTTGGGCAGTCATGCTCTCTAATCAGGTCAACAGATAATGTACCGCCAAATAATTCAAGATTGCAATCAAAAGATCAGATATCAATTATCTTAGATGTTTAATTATGTGCAGATTGGTAGGCAAAAGGTGTTGACCTGTATGTGTTACGTTAGATCTCTTCTGTAGAAATGAGATTGTACAGTTGGTTACTGCTTTATGTATGTACATATTCTGCATTTCTTTTAGTATCTTGTCGGTAACTTTTGTTGAACAATAACAGTTTTCCATTCATCGGGCCACTCTGTGTCGCTTCATGTGTGTAGAATAGGAAAAATGTGCATCTATCGTTCTTGATAGCAGAACAGTATTGTGATTGTGCAGGAATCGAAGGCACGACACCATATGAATTAAGTACCAGCCACCAAGCTCTTTTAAATTTCATCTTTCTTTTTTCAAAGTTGTTTATAATGTACGGATTATGTGCATTACTGATGCTCTGGATTTTGAACAAAGTAAGATAATGAGCACAATTGAATCGGATTTGTAGATGGCCTACCCTCTCTAATGCCTTCAAGTTTTAATTGATTAATTTGGGGGTCATGCTTCCCCGACACAAGGTCCCTTGAAATCCTCGACTTTTGGCAGTATAGGAGGCCGGGTCGTTAAAAATATCTGTGAACAACCACTTTACGCACATATAGTCAAATGTCAAGTCTGTGTCTAACCCTCCACCAATTGGGAACTACATTGATATCGTTATTGTTGTATTGATGTGTATTATGGATTACATTTTTTTATTGATCAGCAAATTTTTTTTATTAATCTCTGTAATATTATAAAGATTAATTAAAAGAATAAGGACATAAAAAAAATTAAAATTACTTAATCTCCACACTATCCGAGACTCAATCGGTGGTCTGAGACCAACCAAAACCCTAAACACCCAAAAACTGGGACACCACTGCTCAAACCACCGCCCTATCGGAAACCACCAATAATCGGGATTCAAAACACCGCTACCGTCGTTTAGACTGTCGTGAATCCACCGTATGTTGCCATGAATCCGCCGTATGGATTACATTGACAAGCACTACTTTTCCTTATGCTTTTCCTTTCGTTTGTGGAAAGTGAGATCACATCATTCTTTTTTGAAAAAGTTGTAACCCGGCCTCTTTAAACGAAGCAAAGGGCCAAGCAAATTGCTAATCCATAAAGCATTACCAAGACTTTTTGAAGCCATCTTTCTTTGACGAAGACGAAGACGAGGATGATGATTAATTTTGCGTCGACGGAGACGGACACATTGAGCGAGAAGCTAACACCATTTTCCTTGTCGTTTTCAATTTTTTGAATATTGCTTGAGAATTCACATTAACTGATTGACAAGCACTATTTGAATATTGAGTGCACTTCAATTCTTTTTTCTTTTTCTTTTTTCTTTTGGAGAAATAGCAGTACAATCTTGTGGTAAGCTATAACCCTATTTAAACGAAGCAAATGCCAAGAAATTGCTGATCTATAAGCATTTTACGGGTAGTGAAGGAGTGCGTTCGACAATTATTGATGAGGTTATTATGAATGCGTACTGGCAAATACTCCTTACTCTTTTATTTTATAGTAATCAAACTCAAAAATCCACTCCACTTTTTTTCTACTCAAACCTATATATATCAAGTTGAGTTTTACTCAAATCAAGGGAGACTAAAATTTTTACTCAAAGTTTACGAGGCTATTTCTCCCTTCGAAATTCAAAACAATGCGATTAATGAATACTAGCTTTTACTCAAATTCATGCTTAGAGCTTGGGTTCGCCCATTGGAGTGTTTGATAACAAATGAAGCTTTAACTCAAAGTTTTACTCAAATTTGGTAAACAAAACTTAACCAAAAAAAAAAAAAAAAGTTAGGTAAACAAAAAGGGTTGGAGATGCTCTGGCATGGGTACCAAGATGGATGCAATGGGTGCCAAAAAAAGAAAACCACCAAGCTCTTTTTGCTTTCACCTTTTATTTTTTCCTTTTTAAAGTTGTTACTTTTCCTCCGTTTAAGGAAAGGCCATGCAATTGCTAATCTGTAAGCATTTCAAATTAGGGAAATGACTTCGGTGTCCCCGGTCATTTTGGGGACACCGTAACTTTTGGCATAATAAAATCATTATGAGTATAACCAAAACCCATTACAAGCATAACAGAACCATAACAAGGCATAACTTAGGCATAACTTGTTTCTTATGCCTTAGTTGAGTTTGGTTATGCTTTGGTTGATTTTTTGGATATTCCCTAGTTATGCCTTATTTGAGTTTTATTGTGCTTGTATTGGTTTTTGGTTATGCTTTTAATAGTTTTATTATGCCAAAAATTACGGTGTCTCCAAAATAACTGGGGACGCCATAGCATCATCCTTCAATTAGTATCTAGTAAACACTTTGGGAAGTCATGGAGAACGTTCAACATTCATTGATGAGGTTATTATGGGAACTGGGTAGTACTCGCGGTTATGTTGGCTGTAGAAAATGGATGCAATGGGTGTTTGGAAAAAGAAAGAATTGCTATCTTGCAACTCAAACATTCCATCAATTTCCCAAACGGCACATCATTGCAATCTTGGGAGGAAGATAATAACGTGGACTGTTGCCATTGGGAGGAAGATGATAACATGGACTGTTCCCAAACGGCACATCAAACTTGATCCTTTTAATCTTCTCGGGTGGCTTTCGCCAGTGTGCGCGCCCTTGATCTTTTTAATCTTTGTAATCCTTTATAAAAATTAATAATATCTTTTTGCTTAGAAAAAAAATACAAGAGAATGGGAGAATAGATGGTGATTGGCATCTAAATGCCTCTATTCTTCTCCCCTTTGAATCCCTCCAAAGCCTAGACTTGTCTTTAAACTGATTGCGCAGTTTCGTCGGGAATGAAGGTATGACTTCTGACCTCTTTTACATGATGAAATCAAACCTAAACTCAAAATTCAAATTTTTTGTTTTTTATTTTTTCTTCTTGATAACTTGGTGTTTGAGTCAGTGTACGCCAATTCCTGAGTAACTAACCCGGCTGTTCCCTAGTGGGGCCATTTGAATTATGGGTAATGTTGGGAGAAATCGGTAATAACATAAAATTCCAGAGAACAATTTCATTAACAATGATACAATTACAAGATTGAATCAAGTTACAAAATACAAAAACAGTAAACTGAATATAAAGATGAGATACAAACAGATTTTTGTAGGATGAACCGTGTCCTGTGCGATACCACAGTCTCCTTAAAAAATATTTGCCGCCTACCGTGGGTGTTGTAGGTTGCGTCGGCGACTTTCTCCTAGGATTGGCTCGGCTAAACTGCAAGCCCTCGGAACACCACCGTTGGCCGCCTTGGCGAACTGACTACCGCTTGTCTCTCTCTCTCAAAGAACAAATCTCAAGACTTGTTAGGACTGCTATGAATTTTCTTGTGTTGTTACAAAAACGGGATGCACCTTTATATAGCAAATTAAAGACCCAAGCTGATAACTCCCATAGTGAATTCTGGAATTGATTTTTGCCATCAAGAGGGAGGAGTAATGCTGCCATCAAGGTAGAGGGGTTACTGGAGTTACAATTACACACATCAATACGTCTATTGATTGTGGTGTGTCCAGATTCAACGAACCCGGGACCGGTTGTCTTGAAAGACTCTCCAAAATCCAGGTTTCATGCACCCGAAATTCTGTAAATTTCCAACAATCCCCCCCCCCATGAATGGAATTGGCAGGTATATTGGTGCAGAGTACAAAGCTGATCCGAGAGAGCGACAACGGATAATTCCTACATAGGATAGGTGGCTTTTGGCCTGGAACCTTCCCTTGTGATAGCCTATCGGGTTTACTGGCAAACCAGTATGCGGTCCCGCTTTGAACTGTTCCGCTGCCGGTGTAAACCGAGACAATAGACGTCACACAGGACTTCTCCTGACGTAGTTCAGTTCTCACTGTTGGGTTCATTTTGGCTATGACACCCCCTTCCTGGTTCTGCGAGTATTTTCTCGAGAATTTCGCCACAATTCTCAAAGAAGCAGCCCCACTTCATACTAACATAGGTGACCTTTCCATAAAGGGTATCCTGCTATACCCCGCCTGGCAATCCCAGCGCATAGGAGTCATTAAAAGCAATGCTTATCCTTTTTTCATTTGCAGGTATCACTGTTTTACACCATAGGAATGGGCAGGAGACCGAGTCTCCTCAGTGATCGTTCTCGGCTACTCGCAAAAGATAGTCTCATTGAACCTAGATCTTGGGATCTCCAGTAAACTAGGTTGGCTACCCCACGGTAACTATGAGCATAGTGGCTTCAGCCCCATCCCTTTCGATACTTGCTCAACTAGCTCTCGGTTTAACCCTTTGGTTAGCGGATCCGCAATATTGTCCTTTGATCTCACATAGTTAATAACGACAACCCCACTTGAGAGTAGTTGCCTAATGGAATTATGTCTACGTCGAATATGCAAGTCTAGGCTTACTATTATATATATTACTCTGTGCCATACCAATTGCGGATTGGCTGTCGCAATGGATGCTGGCACAGGTTTCAGCCATCTTGGAATATCCTCCAAAAACTAACAGAGCCACTCGGTCTCCTTAGACGCTTTATCTAGAGCAATAAACTCTGATTCCATCGTTGAACGTGCTATACACGTCTGTTTAGAGGATTTCCAAGAAACTGCTGCACCACCAAGTATAAAGACATATCCACTTGTGGATTTTGAGTCCTTCATATCTAATACCTAATTTGCATCACAATACCCTTCCAATACTACTGGATATCTAGTGTAGTGTAGCCCCAAATCACAAGTGTACCTCAAATAGCGCAGAACCCTGACTATTGCCTTCCAGTGATCACGACTTAGATTACTCGCATATCCGCTCAGTCTGTTGACTGAATAAGCTATATCGGGCTTTGTACAACTCCTCAGGTACATCAGGCTCCCAATTATCCAAGAATACTCTAATTGAGATACGCCTTCCCCGCCATTCTTGGATAAATGCAGACTTAAATCCACAGGGGTTCTTACGTACTTGAATCAGACGAGTTGAACTTTTCAAGAATCTCGTCAACGTAGTGTACATCGAGTGATCTTGACACCCAGAATGACATCTGCAAAGCCCATATCCTTCATGTCAAACTTTGAGTTTAACATGTCTTTGGTAGACTGAATTAATGACCTTTTCATTGCTACCAACAATGAGCATGTCATCAACGTAAAGACACAAAATGACGTACCCTTCGTCTGTGTCTTTGACGTAAACACATTTGTCAAATTCGTTGATCTTGAAGCCACTCGACAACACAGCATTGTCAAATTTCTCATGCCACTGTTTCGGTGCTTGCTTTAGACCATACAATGATTAACAAGCCTACATACTATGATCTAACAAGCCTACAACACAGCATTGTCAAATTTCTCATGCCATTTTTTCTCATTGATTCTGAAGTGTCGGGTCGGGCAGATTTGGGTTCAGCTTGATCCATGCTTGACCCGACCTGTTTCAACCCGTTTACTTTTTGGACCAATATTCGATCCGTGATCCGTTTCAACCCACCCAAATCCGCCTAGACCCGCCCGCTTACCACCTCTAGTTTCAACCATTGGGAAGAGAAAAGCTACTATTGTGAATCAGGCCACAGGGGACATTCCCTTGCTTGTGAGTGCTTGGCCTAACAGTTTCTCCTGGAATGCAGTGTTCTTGTTCACTTTACTTATGAATGCAATTCATTCATCATAAAATGCCTACTGTCATATAGATCAGGTGATGCATTTTTCGTGCCATAGAAATACAAGGAAAGCGTAAGTTAATTAAACCAATCATTTGTGCCCATTTGAGCATTTTGTAGCCTCAATTCATTTCTCTTCCTCACACCGTACTGGGGACACTTGAAGTGCTTCAATACGGAAGACTTTGAGGTAAATTACATTTGGACGCGAACTCACACGCATGTTGATGTCTGGGACTTCTATCACTCTCATATTGGTCCCAAAAAACTTAAATGTGCCTTAACTGATTTTGCAACTTTGACACTAAACTTGGATGATGTGAGGTTTTTCTTTCCTTTGTGTGATTTTTTACATATGTGTCTGCACACAAATTCCGAAGTTAAGTTCTGTGCTTATTTGCCGTAAGGTTTTTCCTTATTATGAACATCTATTCCGAATTTCCTTTCTGAGTGTTTTAGAACCATAGCCATATAAGCTTTCAAATTAAGCATTTTTCGTATCGTATATCAGAATCTTCACTATACATAGTCTACATTCTCCACAATCTTAGAAATCCGAGGTCAAATATAATTTTGTTATGCATTTCATTCCTCCTAAAAAAATTCGGTTAAATTTCGCTTCCAACTAATGGGTGTTGGGATAAATTTGCTGATGGGTAGCACCCAGAACAAATTTGACTCATGATATCTGCTTTTCAAGAACTTTCATAGGTATTGTCCAACTTTGAGTGGCTACGTGGATGAAATCTAAGTTTGAGATTAAAATATATATAGTAGAGGAGTTTAAGTAGGATATGGATGATCACCATTTTATATGATTCCTTCTCCACACTTGTGTATATTAAGTCCCACGTTGATTAAACAAGAAAAAAGCGTGGAGTCGTTGAGTCATATAGAGGCTGCTTAAGATTGGGCCCCAAGGTGCCTTGCTCCATTTCACTAAAGGGAAAATGACGGTCAATGACGTGTTTTGATAATTAATACCCACCAAGGATATTTTCAGCTTTAACAAATGTTCTTAGAATGTCCTTAGTGGGTATTAATTATCAAAACACGTCCTGGGCCATCATTTTTCCTTCACTAAAGGCCGGCGCCATTCAGAAAAGTGAAAATGACTGTCTGAGACGTGTTATTGCGGCACCGTAGTTAGACTATTACCTTCTGGCTCAAAAAACTCTCACCGTAGTTAATTAGATGGGATTCGAGAAGGATATCATTTAAACATTATATTTAGTTTTTTTATATTTTGTTAAGAATCATGCAATTTTAGAAATAGATCTAGAGTATTTAATTAGTTTTCTAATTTGGGTTGATTTTGTTTTCTTCTTTTCTTCTTTTTTTTTTTTTTTTTTGTATTTGCTTGGTCAACAAGAATTAATGGCCTTGTTCGCTTGGATTGTCTACTGGTTGGGCCCAATTAATTAAACTTGATCGAAATCCCGTGTATATTGGCTTAACAGTACTGGAATTGATAGCTTGCAGGTAGAATTCGAACCCAACCAAAAGCTTATGGCCCCCTGAATTGCCGAAATTCTGAAACACGTGCAGTGACAAGCACTATTTTCCTAGTGGTTTTTTCTTTTACTTCTTCTGAATATACTTTTTCGAATGTACGTTGTGTGTGAATTCACATAAAAAGAAAATGCTGCAACACATTGAGCATTTTTTTTTTCATAACCAGATATCAGAGACAGATTGTGCACATCTTGACTAATTCTGCGGTCACAAAGATAACGATTAGGCATAACTCCCAGTGGCCCCAAGGTTTGGGCTAGTTGACCATCCGTGAAATTCGAACATACGACCACATAATCAATTACTTATTTCTTTCTCATGTCCGCTTTGCCAACCCTTTGGGGAGCCATCTAAGCAAGATCACATCAACTTTTTTTTCACCTGATATAGCAGCATGATCTTCTGGTAAGCTGTATCGGTCCCTATTTAAACAAAGCGAAGGCCATGCGATTGCTTATATATTGACAAGCATTTTAATCAAACGCTTAATTTGTCAAATATTGAAACCTAAGATAAGAGGGTGACAAGGAAAAGGGATGACATAAAATACAAATAAACAAAACCCAATAGTAATTAGATGTACAAGAGTAAAGGCAAAAGAGAGGTCAGAGGGCAAAGGGCAAACCCAGTGCCCGAGGATCCCAGCATTGGGAGGTTTGGGGAAGGGTTGATGTACGCAGCCTTACCCTTGCAAGCAGAGAGGCTGTTTTCACGACTCGAACCCGTGACCTCTAGGTCACAATGAAGCAACTTTACTGTTGCACTAGGCCCAAGTAACGACAAAAGAGAACAAAAATAAAAGGCAAAGTGTAGATAAAAGAAATGCGCATAGCCCTCATCTAAGAAAGTGGATAATGGAGTTTGTCTCTTCTAATTACAAAAAGGTAAAGCTTATCAATGCCACCCAAAAATGACCAACACTCCAAAGAACCAAAGTCGACTGCATTAAAACAATAAGTAAGAGAACTTTTAAGGAAAATCAATAAACAAATGTAATTGTCGAGATCAGTTGACCATATCCTTTCTAATATAACTACTTGGGCCATATGAAGCATTTCAAACCACCAAAATATGGAAGTTTTGAGAAAATAATCACTGATACTTGCAAGTAGTTGAACTTCTTAGATTTAATCGAGGAAAAGAGGGAGGAATGCAACTCTATTCTAATTTTTCTTTTATATATGGTCCAACAATTTACTCCATCCACAGAACGATGCTACCTCGGTTCATGGGTTTAGAACACTACGTTAACGGTATGTCCAACTAATTGCTCAATAAAGTATCACATGGGAATTGAAAACTTGGAAAGTGCTTCTCAAAACCTTTATTCGTACCTATAGTATGAGTTATACCTGATAAGAGAAAGTTCCGTTCACATTCGCTACAGTAGTCAATTAGGATAACCTAGGTATACTGAGGATGAAAAACAGCGCAAGTCCTAAGAATCCTTCCGAAATTGCCACTGGCTCTTCATTCTACAAGCACTAAAACACCAGTTATAATATTATTTCTCAAAAGCACTTGGAGAAAGTATGTAGGAAAGTGAAAACTCGCGTTTTTGGCAGCAGGCGTAAATGCGATGTGCGCGGGCGTGCCAAGACTTGTAGCGCCTAACTTGTTGTGAAGATTCCCGTGAATCTTGACTTCTATCTTGTAAGCGATTGCGTACGACCCAAAGGTTAAAGATCGTAAGAAGGTTCGTGGTTTGCCACACGGTTGTGGACTTTAAATTTCCTAGTCGTATAGGAAATGAGACGTGAAAACGTGAACTTTATTACTCCGGGATAATAAAGTTTGTACAAGAAAAGTAAAATTCAAACTACTTGAAGAAGTTAGTTCGAATGGGGTTGAATACTAGGTATTCGATAGTCTACTTTGCTGAAAATAGGAAAGTGTGCTTCGCTGGGAAGACTTTGTTTGTAAGCGTGAGCTTTGATTGGTGTTGGACCTGTTTTCTGCCTTCAATTCTGCTATTTATAAGCAAACAGCAAGCTGATTCAGGCCTGAATCCGATTTCAGCATTGCACCACAAGCTGCCACATGTCCCACGATTTGCTCCACTTTCCATGCACACTTGATCATGGGCAGTTGCTCAGAGGTTGATGGCAGTTAAGTTTGATCATGGGGAATGGGCCTCTTGTATGTTGACACGTGTCCCATGCTTAGGTAGAAATATCTCCCAACCTCTCCCCCTTTTCGTGCTTCTCATGACACATGGCCAATTGACTTGATCAATTGGCCTTTGAATTGAAGCAAACACAACTGCCAGAAACATAACCAATTCCCTACAAAGGTGGACTATGTTCCTCAAACCCAACCGGCACCATATTACAAGCCTAAACCCGTGGGCTACATCCATGGGTCGAACCACCATTTCCCCCATGGGCTGAACCCTGGGCTATACTTTTAAAGGACCTCGGGCCATAATTAAATATGGGCTGTGTGTCACTCGGGCCAAATGCTCGCGGGCTGCTCCTCTCAAAGACCTTGGGCCGCAATTCTTTACAAGGGTTGTGCTTCTTGGGCCCAAATGGAAAAATACCCATGGCCCAATGATTAATCACCAGTCAAATACCTAATCTCGGCCTAAATTAATTAAAGAATTGATTTAAAAAATCCAATCACGACTGGCCCGATCCGCGGTGCCAAAAACGGGTATAAACAGAAAGATGCACCACGTACCCCATAACAAAGTCAATTGGAGAAAGTATGTAGGAAAGATGCACCACCCCATAACAAAGCCAATTGAGGAAAATAGTAGAGGAAGATCAATTCTTAATATCGAAAGATTTGATGTGGTATGAATATTGAATCCTCTAACTTTTCCCTACACCATTAGAAACTTATCTTGTCTCGATGATTTAAAGAGTCAATGTTTTTGAATTATAAACTATGACCTAGACCATTTAGCACATTGAGGGTTTAGAAGATTTCTACTTCTAGAATAGGAGAAAATGTATATAGTTACCATCAGAAAAGAAGGCAAATGCAAAACTCAAATTGCTATTACTAATTTTAATTTCTAAGAATATCTTCAACAGTGTGCTTTCTTAATAAAAATATGAAGAAAAAAAAAAGGGAATCATGGAATTATGGGTTTGGGAAGAGTGGATTCCAAAAGTCCAATAAAAAGATGAAACCCTTAAGTAACTGGACTACGTTTGACCTTAGTGAAGCAAACAAAGGGGAAACGACAAGAATAAGCATAGTTGTGAGTGTAATGTTACCATAAAACTCTTCTAGTGATGAATTCTCCCAACATCCTCATACCCTTTTCTCTCAATATACTAACACCTAAGAGAACCTTTATAAATTTGTAGACTAACTTAGATGGGTAATTACACAAGAACATAACCGGAAAAAAAACCCGACAATCTAAGGAAAAAGATACTGAAATAGAAGAATACCTGTTTCACAAAATTCAAATTCAAGCACAAAACCGAAGAAGCTATCAATGCCAATCAACTTCTGATCCCTTCACGGAAAGGTCAAGTGGTTGAAAACCTAGGCGACTACATTTCATTCAGAATAAATTCATTGGTTTGAGACTTTCTTTGATTAGGAATGAGCGCAAACCTTGGGACGATTGAAAGAAATTTATGGGATTCCTTATGTTTGTACGAGAGATATGTAGCCTTCTTAGGTAACTGTCGAAAAACACAAAGATAAAGGGATGACGAAATTGAGTAATCATTGGGTCATTGTATCAAACAGTTAGTATGCAAATCACATAAAAGAACTTTGTTCACAAGGTATGTGTGAGGAATATGTTGCCTTGATCGGGAAACAGTCACAGAACATCAATTAAGTAATGGTGAAATTGAAGCAAAGACCTGCCGTTTACCTTTGCAGAGAGAGATTGAGTTCTGGAAGAGTTTTTGCAGTTGGATTTCTCTGCATAGAGTCAGTTTGTCTGGAAAGGGAGTATGTGAATGGGGTCGCCTTTTTCACCCTTGCTCATTGACCGTTGTTTTGTATCTTTGTAGCCAAATTCAATTAACTCTTTGATGTGTGGGTGTGTGATGATGAATTTTGTTATTGTCATTTAAACATTGTATCAAACACATGGTAGGCAAATCACATGGAAGCTTTGGTTTAAGTTCGCATGAGGGATGTGTTACCCTCATCCAAAAGAAGTAAAAAATGTCCTCAAAGGTAAACAGTCGAAGTCTTTCACCGTATCTCCATAAAAATATGCCCATTATGAAATTTCAAGATGTTGAACCAACAACATAATAGACTGAAGAAATGAAAATCACTTTGAAATCTACAAAGGAGTGGAACTTATTACCTATAACTTATGGAAATATTTAGTTTTTTTTGCAATGCATTTCCCTTCAATCTAGATCTATATTTTACTTTCTGATAGTGTTCTAGATTATTCATAGGAGAACAATCATATGACAACTTAATTTTCTTCATGAGAGGTCATCCAACACAACACAACCTTAATTGCCCCCTTGGATGGTGAGAAAGGATGAGATAATAAAGGGGAAAAGTTAGTCAAAAAAAAATTCTTTAAGTACTTTTCTCTCCATTTTTCACAAAAATGTTCAATCCAGATGAGTGATTTCACAAGAAACCATAACCTTTAAATTTATTTTCTAATGAAGGCCCTCCATCCAAAGGGGATGTTAAAGTTTCTAAGCTACAAAATAAGTTATTCATTTGTGTAACAACTAACAGTAAAATGTTTTGTTGATAATAACATAAAGCAATGAACAAAACACATAAAAAAGCATGAAACGCTTTAGGAGAATAATGAAAATGATTAAGCGGCAGAGCATAATTTTTCAAAGATAAAAGCATTCAAAAGTAGTTGTGGTGAATTGCCGAATTGGAATAGTGAGGAGAACAATGATTCACCGAAGGCAGATTCAATTAACTCTTTGATGTGTGGGTGTGTGAGGGTGAGTTCTGTTATAGTCATTGGGACATTGTATCAAACACATAGTCCGCAAATCAAATGGAAGCACTGTGGTTCAAGTTTGCATGAGGGATGTGTC
>BPLS01030817.1:218405-270201 GCA_019656275.1 Rhododendron kiyosumense | reverse complement strand
TTACAAGAAAATAAGAGAACTTGAATTTAATCGAAAGCAATCTTACACGCAAATAAGCCTTCAACTTACGAAAAGATCCTACGTTAAACTAAAAATTAATCTAAGATAGATCTCTGAGCAATCATTTTGTATGAGTTGTCAGATGATATGAATTTTTTGTGGGGGCTTCTCTCTTCGCTTTACTTCTTTATTTATAGACACTGGCCCTGCCTTCGATCTCCACGTCTTCGATTGATATCCACGTTGGCCGCATAAAACGGTTGAGGGGGCTCTCGAACGGTTACCTTGATATTTCCAGAATTCTTTCTTCCCCTGCTCGCTTCGATCATGGTGTTCATGGCCATGTTCTGGATCGTGATTCCTATTTTCAAGCAACGTGAATAAATGCAACACGTCTGGCTTCCAAAATGATTCCCTGTACTTGCATCTAATTTTAGTTATAAAACAGGGCAATGAGGACACCGTTCGATGATCGTAAAGTCTAAATCAACGATTAGATCCAATAACCTCCCAAACCAGCGTTTAACTACTACTCAAACGACACCAGTTCACTTTAAAACGACACCGTTTGTCATAAAAACAGTGTCTCCCTTAATTTCCGCAATCCTCTGCTATTGGTACTCGACTGGGACAGGTTTCATATAGGCACCGCACCGTTCGGAGCCACGTGGAATTTTCCCATTGGGTAGCACTTTTTAGGATGTAAACAGCGTGGCTATGCCTCTAAGGCATTGAATAATTACTCATGATCCTATGGTAAGGTGTACGTATCCGTGTATTCTTTTTATAACTCAAGAGTCTATATCAGCTTGCGCTCACATCAATGGTCTAATTCTAGGGGCCCAATCAAATCCGAAGCAAAGTTTCGAATGGACTCGTCTCAAACGAATTGATAGCACCTTAGAGGTATCGAACTTGAGAGGCAATCAAAAGTCTTGACACTAGGCCAACCACTTGGGGTTAAGCTTTGTCCCTATTTAAACAAAGATCAAAGGACCCTGCGATTGCTTATGTATAAGCATTTCAATTTTTAACACTTTTGCCAAGTCACCGTGTTCTCCATCCGTTGTGTAATGTTTTATTGATGAGATTATTATGGATAGTGGTGATGGTGGTGCTTATGTTGGCCGTAGAAAACGGATGCAATGGGTGCTGGGAAAAAGAAAGAATTGCTCTGTTGCAGCTCAAGATTCCATCAACTTCCCAAACGGAAACTCATTGCCATCTTGGGAGGAAGATGATCACTTAGACTGTTGTCAATGGGAAGCTGTCTAGTGTAATTCCACGACACGTTGAGTTATCAAACTTGAACTCAATAACACAAGAGATTGGGGATTAGATGGTCATTGGCATCTAAATGCCTCGATTCTTCTCCCGTTGGAATCGCTTTGAAGCTTAGACTTGTCTCAAAACCAGTTGCATAGTTCCGTTGGGAATGAAGGTATGATTTTTGGCCTCTTTTACGTGATGAAATGAAACCTAACCTTGTTATAAACATATCAGTTTTGTTCTTACTCTTGATAGATAAAATTTTCATCATCTCTTCATTGTTTACTACGATATTTTTTGTTGAGGCTGCTTTTATAGTCGCCCTTGCTGACGCGATATCTTGACTCTGCCAGTGACAATGGTATGGTATTTGAGACTGTTGGTGATATTACAAAAGTTTACACTAAAAATAAATTTTACAATGGACAAATTAATAGGCTGAGTCACGGAAATCTCGCTCTCTTTAAGGAGATTCAATCCTTCTACGGTAATAAACCGATGCAGCAGAAAATCTCTAACTTGTCCCCTTCAGGATATAAACAGCCCGATAATTTATCGTATAATTCGGATCTACTTTGCACACAAGTAGGAGAACCCAAAGCTCCACGAAAGAACACCCTTTCACTTTGCCCAAGACTCTCACTCTCATATTAAATTTATAAGATATTTTGTAGAGAATAAAGATGGACAAAGCTGGAGGAAAATACTAAGTGTTTAGGAGAAGTTGGCTTGCGGCTTTATGGCTGGGATTGCTTCTTATATACAAAGCCACTCAAGCAAGCCTTATATAAGCAAGAAAGAATCCAAACTATATCTTTTCATTAATGACTAAATCCACTTGGATATTGATAGATTTTCTAGATATGGATAGATATGAAAGATATGCTCCCAATTCTTTCTAGATTTGCTGGATCCTATGATGCACCAACACGGACACGGACACGAAACCGACACTGGGACACGGGAATTCTAAAAAAATGAGGACACGGACACGCCACTTGTATATTTATTTATTTATTTACATATAATTAATTATAATTTAGCACCCAGAAATTTTAAAAAATTTATAATTTGGCCCCAAATTTTATTTTAAAAAATTATAGTTTGACCCCCAATTTTTTCAAAATTGCAGTTTGGTTCCTAAAATTTTAGAAAAAATTACAGTTTGGCCCCTGCCGTGTCCCCGCGGTGTCCCCAGCCGTGTCCCCGCGGTGTCCCCGTCAAAAATTCAAATTAAATTATGGGGACACGCCACGTGGCGTGTCCCGTACGTATCTCGCGGTGTCCCTGCGGTGTCCCCGTGTCTGACACTGCGATACCTCGACTTTTAGAGGTGTCGGTGCTTCATAGATGGTATCAGAGCTAGGTCTTGAGTGGCCTCACCTCTCGTGGGAAAGTCTCTGTCATCTCCATCGCCCGAGTCAGTCAGTCAGCTCCTGATTAGTCACCTCCACGTGCATCCGGACTGCATGTGAGGGGAAGTGTTAGACTTATCCCATATCGCTCATCTAAACCACCCAAGCTTGGTTAATAAATTCTAGAGGCTACTCCACCTATTACCAATTGGTTTTAGGTTGGAACCCTCCAAGAAATCTAACAACTATATCTCATTTTTACTTTCACCACAAAATGGTGTACAAACTTTTAAGAGTCTATTGAATTAACAGCACTGCTATGGCATAATATATTCATGATGCAAAATGTTTTCAAAATTGCACGACACTTTCAAAATAAAAAATTTCATGGTGTCCCTCGTAACATTCACCTCAGAATGGCACAGCATTTTTATGGTCACCACACAAGGGGAGGGACACCTTTGAATTCCCTTTTGTTAATTTGGAACAAAGAAAATTAAAGTAAAAGGAATAATAAGTAACTACAGTAAGAGATTGACATTGGAGCTTAGTTTGATGAAACAAAGTCGTAGTGAATCTATGATTTGGAATCACGATAAAATGGATAGAGCAATTACAGGCGATTTAGCGGTTGTAAGGCTCATGGGTTACGGCATGTTTTAATGCCAAATGTCAATACTAGGAACAAATTGTATTTGTGTGAGGTGACAGGTGATTGTCCCCACTATAAATTTAAAATGCAGGAGTGCCAAAATAGTAGAATGTGCAAGTAAAAGAAAGAATACTCACCTTAATATAGAGCTCTGAATTTGGAAGTATGACAGGCAATTTGTTTTCAACAAGAACCAGTGTTGTTGTAACTCCAATTTCCACCACTTGACCTTTTGTTCCGGATCTAGTCTGCACAAGTAGTTATTTTTCACCAATTTCGACCAACACTAAGGAAAGGAAACAACAAGAACATGAGTTAAATAACCCCTGCACTATGAAAAAATCCCCCATTGAAGAACTTGAAGTCAACAAATAGCTTTTGAGGACTTGACCAAGATGTTGTTTTCCATTTTAATCATCACCATCATTGCATTCAAAGCGAACTCCCAATATGAATATAGAAATAAACCTAAAAAACAAAGTCACGAATAGCTGCCAAATCTTTACAAAACAAAGGAAATACAAAGAGGTTCAAGGAGAACTCCCAATTAACATGAATATAGAAACAAACCAGAAAAAAGTCACACATAGCTGCATAATATAGTGGTAGGAAACCTGGCGCCCTCTAGGTACATTTCATAATAAGTTCGGCGAGAGAATTGTGTACAATTTAGGGAGAAGCCTCAAGGCCAAGGTTGACTCAATCATTGAAAATAATGAGTGCAAATGGCCAAGAAGAAGGAACTCTGTCACAAAGGAAATCAAGACTAACACCCCAGAATATGACTCGAGAGGATACAGTATTACAGTGGTAAGGAAGTTAAAAGCCAGTGGGAAATTCTGTGTCAAATCTGCTTTGGAATGGAGTTAGGTCTGCTATGCCTCTGGTAAGCTGGAGCAAAGCTGTTTGGTACAAGCATTTTGTTCCTAGGTGGGCCATGATACTGTGGTTGGCTAGCCTTGGCAGGCTTCCCACTAAGGATAGATTGCAAAAGTGGGGAATAATGAGTGATGATCAAGGTGTTTTATGCTCTGCAGCAGTAGAAACTCATGATCACTTCTTCCAATTCCCATTTTCGACTCAGCTTAGGGGTCACATGCAAAGGTAAATGGGGTTCATCAAACAACCACAACTCTGTCTCAGCCAGTGGATTCAGTGGGGTGGCATAGAGGAGGCACCAACTTTCAGCATTTGGTGTTCAAACTCTTTATGGCAGCTTCCTTATACCCTGTATGGGAAGAAAGGAATAGAGGGTTTTCAACACAAAAGTTCAGAGGTTCATCTTGCGGTTGCTGATCTAATGACTGATCTGCATAGCTTGGAACATGTCCTAAAGTGTTTGCTGCAATATAACTGTTTTTTCAGCTCTGTTTTGCTGGGAATCTGGTTGTAATGGTTTGGTTTACCAAAGCAGGTCCTTACGTAGGGCTGTGATGGTTTTGAGTAGAGCTTGCCTCTTTGTTTGATTGGTTTCTGGGGGATGCCCCTTTGCTCATGTAGCTTTGGTTTTGTTCAATAAAACCAAGTTACAGAGAAAAAGAGATCTAACAAATCATATTCCATATGCCTCCTACATCTTCACGTTCCCTTAAAAACTCCTTACATTTCTTTCCAGTCCAATACTCTGAGTATTTCACTTCTAATTGAATCAAAGTAACTCTCGCCTTCTTGTTGGCATTGAAGCCTCTGTAATCAAAACCTAACATTTACGTGCACATCACACTGATGTGTTTCGTTTGAGTACGCTACCATGTTTATTTAATTAATTACCTTGGCCCTTTTTTTAGTGTTGCCCACAATCCTTGTTTTGTAATAGCAACAATTTAAACTAACGAACACTAATCAAATGGAATTGCTTGTCTTTATTGCAACATATATGTCCCATATCGTCCCATATCAGTGTGATTTCTACTCCTAAAAAATTTCATACACTTCAAACCCTAAGTTCCTATTGGAAAACATAACTTGAAATGAAGTCGGATCAACAATGAGTTACCTCAGTTTTCTTCTAAACATGGCACTACTGTCAGAAGAATCAATAACGGGACAATAGCATGTTTTCTTGCTTAAAGCATGACGAAACCGCATTAGATATGATTTTCATGCCAGTTTGAAAATGGAAAGGGGAAAAAAAATATAAAACGAACTCCAAATTTTCACTAAAGACGTGAAACAAATTCAGAATACCTTCACCATATCTCCAACTCCAACCCGCAAACAGTACCCATATAAAAAATTCCGCGTTGTGTCCCTACCAGCCAGAACAACAACCAACTCTGCATAAAAGGATCCAAAAGAACTCAGAATTCAAATAATGTTCATGAAGAGAGATAATTAATCCAAATTTTTCCTTCAAAAAGCTGGAAAACAAATTTGGATCAAGTAACTTTTGACCGGTGACAGAAAGATTTCCCAAAGGCTAAAACCTTTTCTTTACATTTCATGTCATCTATAGCATTGCCAATTTCTCTTTGCCAGTTCTCTTCGACAAATAAACACACGCATCGCTTTTACTAGTAACGAACATCATATTTATCAACACAGATAAGATGTTGTAAAACTGACCTCCAGCAAGGCTAATATGGATGATATATTGCATAGACACTCCAACTGCTGCAGCTAATGCCAGCAGTCCAAGTCCAAATATACCATTCGACAACAATGTATCAAGGTTTGTCAGATTAATTCGGTCAACCTCGTTTATCTCCATAACAGTAAAAGCTTGGGCAAAGGCACTTTGTTTCCACCTTTGGAGAAACCACACAAACGAGGCCATCGTCACCCCTTTCCATGCTGGGAGAACGTAGTTTGACACAATAAGTGGCGCAATCAAGTAGCCGCTGCATGTAGAAAGATATAGTTGTTAGAATTCACTATTACAATCATGATGCAAATAAAAGATGTTATGTACTTACGCAAGGGACAATGCGAAGAAACTGATCAGGTACCAGAGGGGATCTTCAAGGGCACCCCAGAAGGAGGCCTCATATGGGAATGGGCCCCATGGTGTATCCTTAGTACCTTCAATTGATTCGTTATAGCAACTCTTTAGAATGAGGGGAATGACAACCCAAGCTACCACAGTAGCAGTCAGGGTGCAACCAACTGGAACCATAACATCTCTTAGGTGTGGATTTTCCTCCAGCACCTGTTTAACACAAAGGAGTCAATCAATAGAGGGTTGTTTTAGCCATTTACCATGTGTAAGTATCATCATCTAAGCCCCAAGGAATTGGCCCAGTGGTTAAGGCCTGGGACCTAAGGTGTTTGCTTCCTCCAAAGATCTCAAGTTCGAAACCCCTCAAGTGCTATCAACTCATTTGGGGCCAGTCCACAGGGAGCAATATTTGCACCCGCTTCAAGTAGGTTTATGGTCTAGATTAGTTGAGGTGCACAACATCTGGTTATTGAAAAAAAAAAGAGGAAAGTTTTATCTTCTAGATTTGAAAGTTCACCTCGATATTTTAAACCAAATCGGGAATCGGCCTGCCCCTAATAACGACCACATTTCTTCTTCTTCCTCCTCAATCCATTACCCAATACTCAATCGACCACAATACTCCATAACCCAAATCTAACCCATTCTTGCAGACTTTATCGTCTTCAACCTCCAATGCACATAGAGCTAATCGAATCCAAACCCTTCTCCACCTACCAATGATAAATCGATAACCACACCTGTGTGTAATTGGGTGTGTAGTGTACAACGGGTGTGGTGGTACTGTGGTAGAATGATTGATAACCAAAAATGACTGCGATTCGTCGAAGCCCAACATCGGTTTCACGTTTTGGTTTTCTCTCCCTGACTCATTCTTCCTCCCCCCTCAACCACCCTTTTCCCTTCCCGCCCACCTCATTTCACTCTGTTCCTTTTCCAAAACAAACTGTGTACCTTGTTTTGTATTGGGTCTTAAAATGGAAAGGAAAATAAAGGAAAGAAAAATAAAAGAGAAAGAAAATATGTGGAAAAATTTACTGTTCACTGCCCTCGAAATCTTTATTTTTTTCTCTCTTTCTCTACAACCAAACAATAGAAGGAAAAATTCTTTAATTTTCCTTTCTTTTTCTTTCTTTTCCCGAGTTCCAAACAGAGCCTTAGGTAAATTCTCCACAGGGTAGGAATAACTTTAGTGGACTAATCTGAAGCAAAAATTTGAAAAAGAAACTTTCATGAGCTGTTTGGGTCTCTACACCCAAACATTTTCTGCGCACGATTCCCGAAAAATTTTCTTCCTAATTATTACTCTTATTTCTCTTTCTGTCTTTCTACTCCCAAATCCAAAATCCCAAACCAAAATCATTGATGAAATGATTGGAACTCTTAGAGAAAAATAAATATCTTGTACAACTTAAAAATTGAGGACTCAATTGATTCAGTCTGTTCTCTTCATTATTCAGGTCTATTGGAGTTCAATTTTTGTTATCCCTAGCAAAACAATTAGGCCCCGTTTGATAAGAGATTTGAGACTTGGGATTGGATAACTAATTCCATGGGAGTATTAATATTTTGTTTGGTAACCAAAAAGAGTCCGGACTATTAGTCCGTTGGGATGTCCAATCCGGCCTTTAGGGGTATTAGCAATACCCTATAGGATTTGGTATTCGTAGTCCGAACCCAACCCCTTCTCATTACCAATCCCTTATATCAATCCAATCCCATCATCTAATCTCATCTCAAACAAACATGATACTAATAATCTCATCATCTAATCTCATCACAAATAAACATACTCATTATTAATCCATTCTCACTACCAATCACAATCCTAATCCCATCTTCTTACGAATCTCATCCATCTATCACTGTTATCAAACGGGGCCTTAAAGAAATTGAGAGCACTTTGATGGCCTTCCTTTGGTCAGGGTTTGAGATGAAACATTCTGTTGCTAAGGTTTCTTGGGATCAGGTTTGTAGTCCAAAGGAGGAGGGAAGTTTGGGTTTTAGGAGTTTGGCCTTGTTCATTTCTATATAAGTTTAGAAAAGTTTTTGTTTTGTTTTGTAATTATTATCCTATTTTTCTCTCCTATCATTACCCTATTTCTCCAATTATTACTCTCATTTCTCTCTCTATCTCTCTCCATTTATTACTCATCTTTTTAATCATTACCTTATTTCTCTTTCCACCAATTATAAAACTAAAATACCCAAAACTACCAAACGAACAAAGCCTTAAGGAATGGATTAAAGCAACAATGCTTAGGCATCTCTGGGCCCTTTGTAACAAGGCAAATACCCTGTGGGTAAAGTATATTCACTCATACTTCATTAAGGGACACTGTTTGTGGTCCATGTACGTTCCTAGTGACGCTTCATGGACAATGAGAAAGTTATTAAACCTCAGAAGTGTGGTTCAACCTCTGATTCAGTACTTGATTGGCAATGGCAAAGGTACATTTCTTTGGCTTGAAAACTGGCATCCTCTTGGACCTCTTTTTAATAAATTTGGTGAGAATATTGTATATAATCTTGGTAGATCTTTGCACTCTAAAGTCTCCTCGATTATTCATGAAGGGGCGTGGAGGTGGCCTAGACAAAGGAATAGGGCCACTCAGTTTATCATAGAACATACACCTGTTGATTTTAAACCAATTTGTGATAGGCTGGATTCAGTTGTGTGGCTCCCTTATCCAGCTAGTGTTACTGTGTCTTCTGCTTGGAAGACAATTAGGCTTAGACTTCCTATCCAGCCTTGGTCAAGCATAGTTTGGTATAGTAAAATGTGCCTCGTTGGGCTTTCATTCTGTGGCTAGCTGTGCTTTAGAGACTAAGTACAAAAGGATAGGTTATTGAGCTGGGGGATGAATGTTGAGGATGGTTATGTTCTCTGTAGCAATGGCCGAGAGTCTCACGGACATCTATTTTTTCAATGTGCTTTTTCTCAATCAGTATGGGGTGCTATTTGGCAACGATGTTTTGCTGCTCAAATCCCTTCTTCTTTACCTAATATGATTGCTTGGTATATCCAAAATGCTAAAGGGTCTGGTTTTAAGTGTTGGATTTTGAAGAATGTGCTAGCTACTTGTGTCTACAACTTGTAGATGATAGAACGTAATCAATGGATTTTTCAGCACAAGTTTTCTCTTTTTGATCAGGTTATACTCAAGACTGTTACTTATATTTGGGACTTAGTGCACTCGAAGAGGGGTGTCAAACAATCCCAAAAGAACATGGAGTTGTGTTGCAGTTGGGGGCTCTCAAATAGGATTTTTGCTCCTCCTGTTTTGTATGGGCAGAATCTTTAAAAAAAATAGGAAGTCCTTTTCGTGTTTTTGGTATTGTTCCTTTATTTTCTCTAGTGGTTCTATGAGCTTTAATTTGTCTCAGGTGCCTTAGGAGTTTGTTATTTTGGGGTATGCCCCTTAGAGTTGTAAATGAGTCTGCATTTTAAAAAAGGAATGTGCTTATAAAAAAAAAAACCCTTAAAAATTTAGTTGATTTGAATAATAAAACTATACAGTATTTCGTATGGATTTGTGTCGAGGGCCGGGGCGAGTTTTGGGAACAAGATCCTCTCAATTCTCATGATCCGGCGTGTGTGATCCATTATGTGGCACAAAATGGGACCGATCCATGTAAGTCTTGATTTGTTTAGCATCCGTGCAAAAAATTCTAGTTCATTAGATATTTGTATTTATTTGGACGAATCATATTTGTCACATGAGAAAAATAGACCTTTAGGCTTCACTACTTATTTCTCTTCAATTCAATTCAACCGAGTCTTTTAGTTATCATCAATCGGCCTGGTTTTTTAATGAGCATTGAACACATCGAGACCTAATAGATTAATGGTTCAAATTGCAAAAAAACTATGGTGGGTTTTATTTTGCTTCATAGAGAAATCAGATGAGAGGATCTTGACTTGAGTTTTAGGCCGGGGGACTGTAATTAAATTTTTAGTTCGAGTCCAATTGTGGTAAAGACTAGAGATGCTCATAAGGGTAACTTTCAAGTTTCGACTACTCACTTTTTCGCTCAACTCAACAAATCATCAAAATTAACATGATTAGAATCCAGCAAGATTTAGTTCTAAGTTATTAATTTTCGACATATTGATTGGTATCAAATTTATCATATAAACAAACCGATTATTGAATTAGGGCCCCACAAGGGGGCGAAACTACCAACAAGCTCAATCCAAAAATTAAAATGACGGTTACGCACATCCAAACACAAGTTATTCTCTTCGTAAACCTAACAAGTGACAATAATATTTATTCTTTGAATTTTACTTTTTTGTTACCCAACATTGAGGAGGGTGAAAGAAGAAGTTGGGAGATAAGGTCCACGAACATGGGGAAAAAAAGATGCATTAAGTTGATATTAAAAATCGGTAGTTTACCTTGCAACGTACCAAACAAAAACTTAAAAATAAGGTTCCTAGCTACATTTGTTGGCTTGCATTAGAAATAGCAATATTGTGCTTTCCCACATTATTCTTTTGTTTGATGCAATGCTATAGCGTACGTACCTATGAAGATTATACTAATATCTATCTTGACAAACGTAAATGGACGGTATCGATCAGTACATATGTGCCCAGTTATTTTGGATTTTCCGGTGTTCTTTTGGGTTTTCCGGTGTTATGTACGATATGCATATTCGATACATTTCTAGTACAAAAGTTTACATATTTTTTTACCCATGCTTCATAAACCCATTTAACATTTCAATTTCCCTCATAATAATTCTTGAATCTGATCGAGAGACATAATACAGCTAGAGAATGAAAAGGTAATGCTTACGTATACATGTAATTGTATACATACCCGGGCAGCAAAAGAAGAGGGAGCGGCAAATATGAAAGTGCAGATATCTTGCAACATCGTCGTCATTGCCATGGAGGGAGTAAGGAAGAAGAAGGGCTATGATCAATATTATGGAGCGGGTGTTATTCTTTTATCTTTGTTTCCTTTAATGTACCCTTATCGAATTATCTATATATATTATATTATTATTATTGCCGACAAAAAAGGAAGTGGTTGTCACCTTCATTTCGACAAGCCTGTGGTGGCCGAATAAGGTTGTGGCCTTGTGGGTATATACGTATTGAATATATATTATTATTTCCCATCCAAAATTATGTTTATCTCTAATTAAAAAAAACTAGAATTAATTAAAATGGTTTTTCCGTTTGTTAAGGAAATCTGAATTTGTCATCCAATTATTCTTTTGAATCCGTCAACAGCCGAGGCCGAGGGGTATGGTAAGGGTGAAGAGGAATAAGCTGAAAAATCGTCTAATTTTTTGGGGGTGATAATAACTAAATATGCATAAGTTCTTACAAGATTTGTAATTTTTTCCCACTAATAAAAAAGGAACATGACCCATTTAAAAATTAAATTTATTTTTCCATGACCCATTCGAACGCATAATTGTTATAGACTATGGTTCAATTAGGTATTTACGGGTATGAAAAAAAAAAAC
Organism: Rhododendron kiyosumense; assembly: GCA_019656275.1. Classification (NCBI taxonomy): domain Eukaryota; kingdom Viridiplantae; phylum Streptophyta; class Magnoliopsida; order Ericales; family Ericaceae; genus Rhododendron; species Rhododendron kiyosumense. The sequence goes on along the minus strand of BPLS01030817.1, from coordinate 258,500 downwards.
TAATACTTTGTACAACTATTATAAAAAATTCAATTTAGAGAATGGTAGGTTCGGATAAAAAAAAATTAATTAGTATCTTTATATCTTGTATTTGCATACCACAATAGAGTTGAAGCAAGTCTTTATTTCTTTTTCAAAAAAATACCACAACAAAACATAATTATATGACTTCACACTTTCTTTCTTTTTTCTTCATGTGTTTTTCCTCACAACATGTAACTAGATTTTTATTGAATGGTGTCACACCCTTCGTCCGAATCCTAACTCCACCACTCACTCTCCCTCCTTTCCTCCCCCGACTTCACTTTTTTCTCCATGAAAATAGGTCCAATAATATTTGGCTCAAGGGATTCTTCTTTGGGGCATTTTATTTGGAAGATTCTACACATTTCTATGGCACATGACTTTGGGCTTATTTGATAACCTAAATTCAACACTTAAAATGGAATCAATTAAGTAAGAAATGATTCAAATGATTCAGTAGGTTTGATAATGACATTATACATCACTTAACAAATTAAGTGTTACTTAAAATGTAGGCTAAAAAGTTGAGAAAAAATAAATAGCTTTAAACTACTTAATTCTGACTGAATTCTTGTGTACTTGCATTTAATCACTATACCACCACCACCACTGTAACAACCCTGATTTTCGGTCAGTGAAAATTTCGTTAAATATTTGAATTTTATTTGAATTTCCTTAATTTCCTTGTGGTTTGTTAAAATTACGCTTTAACCCTTCAATTTCCATTTCTTGCACTTTAGTCCTACTTAGTAAGCTTAGTTAGTTTCTAACCCTCCGGTTAGATAAACTAAACTAAAAAGCCTTCTAGTCACCGTAAAATGACCGTTTTGCCCCTCATTGGAACTTTTGAACCTTTTGAACCCTAGACTAAGAATTTTAATATTCTTTTTCTTTTAATCAAATTGGTTATATTCTTTGTCCATTGGACAACAAATGTTAGGGAAACTATTATCCATTGGATAATAGAATCACATTTGTTTATATTAAAAGTATACTTACTTTAAAGTACTTTTTGATTATTTTAATATTAAAAGTGACCTAATAACTATTATCCATTGGATAATAGAAGTTAGGAGAATTTTTACCCAATGGATAAAAGGGGTGAATCTTTTAAGGTACCATGGGATTTATTAAACTAATCATTTTCTTAAAACTCATGTGGTGTAAGTACTATTATCTTAATTGTTTTCTTGTACCATAGTATATATATGTGTGTGTGTATTGTACTTGTGTAAGAGAGAGAGAGAGAGAGAGAGAGAGAGAGAGAGGAAGGAAGAAAGAAGGAGAGTTGGTTGTACCACCATGATCTTCTTTGTACTTCATATCCTTGGTAAATATTCTTCCTAGCCAAAAGACTTAACCTCCATTGTACTCCCATGATTTGTTTCACACCAAGATCTTGTACCAATATCTTTCTTGCCCAGCAAGAATCAATCCTAGCCATGCAAGTGTAGGGTTAGTCATTGATCTTCCAAGATTGCTTGACAAGTGTCAAATTGAGGAAAGGAGAGAGAGGGGGGGGGGGGGGAGCGGCCAATGAGAAGAGGAGAGGGACCAAGCCTTGCCTATAAATAGAAGGCCATTCCAAGTATTTCAACTCACACCTCAAGCATTTGCTCTTCCTTCTCTCTAGAAAACCATTTCTGATTTTCTGAGCAGCCTACTGTCCCTTGGTAAATCCCCAGTTTTCTCTTGCTTAGATTAGTTTTTAGGACCAACTTCCTTCTGGAAAGTTGTAGAGCACTTCGAAACCTTCAAGTTAGACCCAAGAACCACCCCAATCGGTTAAGAAATGACAAAGATATTGTCATCCGAAGTTCAGTAAAAATTCTGGATTTTCATTTCCTGACAGCTTACTGTCACTTCCTTCATCCCCATTTTTCTCCAACCTAAAGTCGTTTCTAGGATTAACTTTTTTCACGAAAGTTGTAGAGGGTTTCGAGATCTTCGATTTCAACCCAAGAACAACTCTATTCGGCCAAAGATTGACCGAGTTACTGCCACCCGAAGTTCGGTCCAGATTTGGAGTTTTACCGCCCGTAGAAATTTCCAACTAGCTTATTCGGCCCCGACTAGTTTCGGATCAAGGTAGTTTAATCTTGCCCTTCTAACTCTAGTATCGTTTCAAATCATATGTTAAAGAATAGGAAGTTATTTAGTAGCAACTTTGATCATTACATTAAAAAGTAGATAAGGTTATCTTTTATTAATGTTGGAAATGCATGGTTTATTTTCAAAATGTTTCGAGCATGTTATGTAGCTTAGAGTTGGATGATCTTGTTGGAATGATCTTATGAAATGCATGTTTGTATGTAAAGTCCTACCACGGAGTCTTGCATGAGAACGTGGCACGAAAACCAAGAAAAGTAGAAATATGGCACCTAGGGTGTGTTAACAAGGAAGTTGTGTTTTCCCGGTTGGAAAATATTTTCGAAACTATGTAATGACCATCTCGAGGGTATTACGTAAGTGTGTGTGTGTTCCAATGGGAATCCGGAATAGCGGAACCATTGTGAGGTTGTGTGTGTTCCCATGGGATCCCGGACCGGCGGAACCATGGTGAGGTATAGCTTGGTTATCCGCGAAGAGAAGCCAATGCAATGTGTGCCAATGGGAACCCGGTGCGGCGGAACCATTGTGAGGATACTCGGGAACCCGGAACGGCGGAACCGAGGTTGGGTGTGTGGCTTGGTTATCTGCGGTACGGAGCCAATGCAAATGATTTTAAAAGATGTTTTTGTAAATGGAAATGATTGACACGGTCTACGACGAGTCGCGTAGGAGAAACAAAGAGAAACTTGGACACCAACGTTAGATTGAGAATGTGGATGTTTTATCGTTATTAGTTTGATTCCTATGATCTATTATTTGTAAGTTATGGGTTAGCAGGGTATGGGATTACTCTATTGAGCTTTCGTAGCTCATGGTGTTGCCTTTTTGGTGACCCTGACATATTATATCAGTGGCGACGCTGGTATAATATGTCAGATTTTGTAAATGAACAGGGTGAGCTGTACACCATGGAGGCGTTCGGAGCCGAGGAGCTGGCTAAGATGGAGAAGCAAGAGGAGCTGTAGTTAGGAAACCCTAGTTATCCCTCTCTTTTGTAATATTGAACTCCTGTGGGAGTTATGTTGTAATAACGAGCTAGACTCGCTTCATTTTTATAATAAAATGTTTATTTAACGTACCCTAATTTTGGGGGCGTTACAACCACTACTCCCACCACCACCACTCCTACAACTATTCCACCACCACCACCACCACTTCGCCACCATCACCACCACTCCACCACCACCACCACTTCGCCACCATCACCACCACTCCACCACCACCACCACTTCACCACCACTCTCCTATCACCACCATCACGGCACCACCATTACCACACTGCCACCACCACTACCACACCGTCGCCACTGCCACCACCACAATGCCACCATTGCACAACTATCACTCCACCGACACCACTCACTTTCACCATTACTCCACTGCCACTACCACCATTACACCACCACTCATTGTCACCGTTACATCACCATCATTCTACATCCACCATTACACCACTATCGATAGCACTCCAACACCACTGTTGCCGCCGCCGCCACTCCATCACCACCACCACTCCATCACCACCAACACATCACCACCACAATCATCATTCCACCATTTTTATAAGTACATTGTGACCATTAGTAAATTAAGAGAGAATCGGAATTAAAATTAATTTATCATTTTTTTAATTCAGTACTTAATATGTTTACCAAACAACCTTTTAGCTTAAAAAATTCAGCATTCAGCTTTCAGTACTTAATTTTTCAGCATTCAATTTCAATTTTATCAAACAGGCCCTTTGTGGGTAACTTTTATTTCTCGTGGAAGCTAATAATAATAAGGGTAGAGTAGATATTGACGTCGAATCACATGACTCGTGTGTTTTTAGTATTTGTGCGTGCTTATCAATTTTGTTAGACTTCCGTTGCGGGTGGGATTGGCTATATAACCCCAACACTCCAAACCACCACCAAACCCTCACTCGTCCTCCTCCTCCGTACATTCTTTCTCTCCCCAAACAACGAGCTCTACTCCCTCCACTCCGACGACGCCGACTTCACCTCCCTCCTCGACCCCAAATGCCTCTTCAACACCCGCTCCGGATTCTTCTTCCAGGTCGTTGGATGTTGCAATGGCGTAGTCTGACTCTCCGACCACATCTTCGGCTACACTTACACCATCATCCTCTGGAACCCTGCCATTCGAAGGTATTGAATAATGTCATTTGAATCAGAATCTCATTTCGTCATCAATTAGCTTGAAATTTTTACGGATAGAACCAGATATTTAGCTTAATAACACTTGACTGCTGCTGGACGCTTGGACCATAACCTACTATTAACCTAGATGATCAATGATCATTGAGGATGAACGAGAAGATGATGTGCAAGACTATGAATACGAAAGGAATGATGGACCTCCCCCCGAACCAGTATCGCATGAGCATATGATGGAACTTATGGAGTTCATTCGACGCCAACATGCTATTCGAAGTAGAGAAACTCACTCACAACTTCAGTTAGACCTCATTGAGCACTTATGGGAGCGACATAGCCAGTCGTAGGAATTTGTAGTAGTAAATTTCATTTATGCAATTATGTAATCTCATTTGTGCAAGTATCTAATCCCATTTATGAATGTAATCCCATTTATGCATGTATCCCATTTATGCAATCATGTAATTCTCATATATGTAATTCGAAGACTTATGTATTTTTTTTCCTAAACATCTATTACGTTTTGCTTATGTCAAATGGCTACATAAGGTAAATGAGACACGCTGTTTTCCATCCATCAGGGCAGGTTCAGAACAAGCATAAACAGCAGCAGCAGAGTATCACAACCAGCAGCAGAGTAAACACCATAGGAAAACATGAAGAAGAGCTGCCATAATAGAGCAAAACAGCAGCAGTCGTTGGGTAATAGTAGCAGCAGCAGCAAAAAACAGTAGCAGCAGGCATAATAGGCAACTACAATACATTTAGATACTAGATCAGTCCACCAAATTTGTGGGTCTGCTACTTCACCTACATAATGCACTTAACAGCTCATCCACCTAACAGATCAGCCACCTCTTGGAACTGAAACAAGGATGAAGCTACAGCTAGTGATATAAATGTAGCTTATGAAAAGGCAGCAGATAGCAAAAGATAAGAATACGCTAGGGACAAACCCCATGGATAGCATAATTACAAGCAAACTGCACAATTACAACAGTTGAATGAACAATTACAGCAGCTAGATAGCACACAAGCAAACTGAACAATTATAAGAGAAGCCACCTGCTACAACTACTATCAATTAGCATAGTAGTAAAATAATTGCAACAGATGATGAGTATGAATCCCCAGCACATAAAAGTACCCAGGGCTGCCAAACAAAGGCTACTGCTACCTGGTGCAATTCCAATTCCCCTTTGGCATGATCCTCTTTAGGAATATAAAGGTAGATTTCATAATGGCAATAATAACAATTACACCAAAACTTGATCTATGACTGAATTTAGACCCAAACTTTGTAGCAAGAAACAAAAATTGATAATAGAATTTAGCATATGAGTCAGCCATACACAAATATTCATCAGATGTAAATTTCGCCATCAAAAGGCTTACAAAGTTTGACACTTCGATTACTAACAAACTTAGCCAGCGAAAACCAGCAATCGTCAAGGCAACAAAAACCAACAATCATCTACATTCTTGATGACAAAACTATAATAAAAACTAGGAATCATCGAGGCAAACTAGTTCAACCCCGCCAAAACATGTAGATATCCAAAAAAGTTCAACTACTAACAACTCTTGTTGCACATGAGGCAAGACACTTGTATCCACCAACATTATTCTCTCCTCCTCTTTCATCTCTTCCACACGAAGCATTTTTTTCTTAATAAAGATTTTCTCTTCCCCTTGACGAAGTTTCTCTTTCTCAAGTTGGTGCCTCTCTTGCTCTTGAACATGTAGTTGTTGGATAATGTCTAATTTCTTGTCACTCACTTTTTTTTGTTCTTCCTTGATATCAATTATTATTCCTGCAAAAGGAGAAGTGGAAATTTCAGCTTTCTTTCTTTTTTTCAATCGCTCCTTCTCACCTTTATTACCCGGAGGTCTCTCCAAGTCCACAAAGGTGGCATCACCTTCTCCAAGATCGACCAACTCTGGAGTAGAAAGAGAAGGTACTGTCCAAGTTTTGCTCTTCTTTGGTTTTTTCCTCTCAAATTCCTCCAACCATTTTGATTGGTACCTCAACTGTTTCCAACAATGTTCAAACTGAAATGAGCTATTTTTTGAGGTTTCGAGTGACTTGTAGTAAGTTTTTGCTTCAGAAACCTAAAATCATATTACAAAAATTACATCAAATGTAAAACTATGAAGCAATGAGCTGCTATAATAGTTAACATTGAAGCTCCATACCTTGTCTTCCTTGTTCACACCACTTTGATGCCTCAATTCAATTTGAGCATAGCATCCACAGAACTTGTTAACAGAAAGTTGAATCGCTAACCACCTGTTCATTAGAGAGTTCTCATTACGCTCAGAAACGAAAGACTTGTGCTTGTGGAAATAATCCCACACTCTTCTCCAATATGTTTTACGTTTCTAGTCATTCCCTTGCACGGCATCCAAGCTTATATTCAAATATGTTGATACAAGCAATTTGTCTTCTTCATCGGTGAGGTTGCCACCGCGTTGCGGTTTCTTAGAAGTGGATCCCATTTGAGCTGAGGTTTGAGATGCTTGGGTGAACTCTTCTGCATTTTGATTTGCATAAGTAAATCCAACTTCATCTTGAGGCTCCATTGAGAGTTCATATTCTAAGATCAAACCATCTTCTAAGAGATTTGTGAAATATGCATTTTTCCGCGCATCCATCCCTATAAGAACAAGAAAGTATCAACAAAGCTGACCATTCTTTCCTAGCCAATGGAAGTAATAGGACAAAGCAAATCATACGTCCTTTTTGCAAAATTCCAGTGCTCGACTGATGAGAACTCCTACTTATAAAAAAGTAGCTTTATAGCTTCTAGATTATAAAACCTTTTGGCTTCCAAAGCTAAGTAATCCAAAATTCATGTTTTCTAAATCACAAAAACTTTTGAACTTGAATTCTGGCAGTGACACCATCTCATGCCATTGCATTTGATCAAAATAAGTGGTGAGACAGAGAGAATCGATTGTGCTTTTCTGAAACTAAATTCACCTCTAAGTGTATCCTAGCATCACATAGCAATCACCAAGGTGAGTTTTTTTTTATCAAGAACTCCCAGTCTTTTAATAATCACAACCATAGTTTTGCCAATCCACAGTTCTATCCCTTGCAGCCGGTCTGCCATTGCAAACCAGCCTAAGTATCAAAGACCCCCTATTCATTAGCTAGCAAGTGGGTCGACAGGGACATGGTTAGCACTTGCTAGCCTAGTGGATTAGTGGTTGCTTGCTTGCTTTGGCCACATTCATTAATAACTACACAAAATCAGAAAGCCCTTCAAAAAAATTTAAAAAGTATTCAACAAAAATGACAGATTTTTGAAACTTAGAGCGGATGGAAAGCTCTGCATATACTACTTCCATCAAGCCCGTTCAGCAAATTCCAGCACATCTAACTTAAGAAAACACATTATTTCTCTAAATCACATTGGAAATACTGCTGCACCCTCAAATCATTAATTGTTCTTTGAATAAGAAAACTAAATGCTCAATGGGGCATTTTATCAAACAGCTCATATACAAGCCAAGCAACCTGAAGGATTGTTCTGTCAGACTTTATATAATCTTCTCCAACTTCATACCCAAATTGATATGGCTAAAAACAATACATAATCTGAACCAGAATCACAAGTAGAACTTGTAATTTGAAAAAGGGAGAAGCATACCTTATCTTGATGTTAGGAGGATGAAAAAAAACGGATAGGTCCAGCAGAGAGATCAGGAATCTCAGCAAACCCAACATTGAATCTGCTTGTTGAAATAGAGATGAGAAACAGAGGGAAATCGAGAACTGTTGGGCGGGAGAATGGAGATGAGTCATCAGAGAAAGCGAGGGAAAGTGAGCGTGAGAAGAAATCGCCCAAAGACGAGAGCTACAGTGCCACGTTAGGCCAAACGAGGGACTGTAGCACACAACCAAATTCCCGAGCGTGGAGCTAGTCTGCTGGGAAGGGATTTTTGGGCTTTGGCTGGTCATTTTGCTGAAAACCCTCCTTTGCTTAGCCTATTGGAGATGCTCTTAGTCCGATGTTAGCTCCCTTCTCTCTCCTCACTCATTTTTTGAGGAGGGATTTTAGGCAAGATTACTTAAGTTCCTACTTGTCTTCATTAAAGTTGTAAGGAATTCTCTCCTCTTCGAGGATTTTGTGTTTATTTCAAATTTAATCAATGTTTAGTATTTACCTTATCTTTACCCTTGTTCATTTCATGCCTTCTTTCGATATGTGTGAGTAGTTTAGTAAGGCTAGGTTGTGGGATGGTTAACATCCGGTAACCATAGGTGTTTCTTGCTCCGCTCTCGTAGATGTTCATTTCCTAGCTTAAGTATGTGTTTGGGTTATTTTTATGTATCAAAACTTAAAAGTGTTAACCTCTTTGATCATATGTAGGCAAGGGTTAGACTGCTTGTTACATATGATGTTTGGAGCTCTGTCCCTCCAAGTGTTTGTTCAAACGTCTCAAAAACCCTAGACATGTTTAGCACTCTTGTTAAGAAGGGAGGAGTAGGTTTGCCCTTATGCTATAAGTGTTGATTATCCCTAAGTCTAGCCTTTAGTTTAAATCTCCAATTAAAAAGCCGTAGTTACGTTAAGTAGGCCATTTAACTAAATCACTCAAAAGTTGGCCGTCTCAACGCCGAACTCAAAGGTTGGGGGTACTAATGCTAAAAACTCTACGCAAAGTAAACTTCCAATCAAGCTAAGGCCGCACTCTCTGTGGATTTGACCCCGAACTTCTGGGTATTATGCTTTCAACCGATCTAACCCTACGCTTGAGACAACTCTTATTACAGCACACAATTAGGTTGCAAGCACATCCCTAAACCCCTCACTGTCCCCACATCGAATACCATGACAACATTACAATAACCCGTGCTCTCCACCACTATACGCCATCCGATGTACCCCGACATTAGCAAAGACACTTGACCAGAAAAACTCAACCATATGGTACCCGATTTTAGAACCCTTTATGGTTTTCCAAACACCGAGCATAAACCTTCCATCTTAGGAAGAACAACTCTCCCTGATCCTTCTAGATGCACTATCCCAACTGTGTTATGGTCGTTTGTTTTCGGGTCAAACCTCTCTCTCTCTCTCCTCACCATATTGTCAATAAATGTGTGTACTTTGTGGAATGGGCATTTGATTTTTTTTTCTGCTGATGCTTTCGGTGGACTCCTCAAGTTCAATACCGAATTTTGCCATTTCAAGCCGATGAATTGTATAGATATATAAATGGCTCACTTGTGTGTGGATTGATTCAAGGTTCAGAACACAGTTGAAAGGAAATGGTCGTCTGTTTCCAATAGAAAAAGCAGGGCTTCTTCCCTTTCGCATGGGATTTCTTCGGTAATTACTTCTGGTGGTGATACTTTCTTTGCATATAATCAGTTGATTATGAATGATGCACCGTGTTTCAATTTCGTTGTTTTTAAGTCCTGAGTATTGAACTAGGTTTCATTTGTTTGGATTTATCTTAAAAGGAAGGAGAGAGAGACCTTTGAGTTTCAATTTGGTGACCTTTGAGCAGTATTAAACTGCTCAGCCACTCCCGGGGCCTGGTTGTCCAACATGGGTGCTGTTCCCATCTGAGTCGTCCATGCTCGGCAATGGACAGCTCATATTTCATCTCAACAAACAGATATCCGTCGTCTATCCGTGCATTGCCGAGATGAAATATGAGCCGTCCAAGCCGAGCATGGATGGCTCAGATGGGAACCCCGAGTTCGCAAATATGTTCCACAACAATTTGACCCCAATGATTATAAGCACTTTTCAATGGTATAATTTACACAACAAAAAATGAAAAAGGACAACAATATAACCTGAGACGAAAGAACAATGACTGATCACCAATGCTTTATGGAAAGCATATTTGACTGAGCACTTGACAACTTTATGCATTATATTGGTGAGTTTTGAAATTTATGTAGCATGCACCCTCCAACTTTTCAAAATGCTCCATAGAGAATGCCAATTTAACTGCTGATTGCCCTATTCCATTCCGTCGTCTGCAACTTATAGCCAGTGACAACTTCCATCTGATCTTTTGTGACCCGCTCGTTCTGTGCCACCACGTCACCGCAAGTTAAAATCAATCTCCGGCAGTTGAAATCAAGCCAATGGTGACTTGAAAGCACAGTAATAAGAAACAGTAATCGGAAAAAGATGGAAGTGTTTTCTCTATTCTCACTCTGTGGTAATACCAAAACCAATGGACGGGCGTAAAATACCAAGATTTGAGAGGACTGGACACCCAAAATTTCTACCGGAACTTTGGTCAAGAATAAGATAAAAATTCCCTAGTTCATACTAATCTACCATAGACTCTGTGACCGAACTCCAGTCCAGACACACAAGTTCAATCTGATGTTATGTATTGCACAAAAACCACTTATCGAGAAAATAGTCTGCAGTAACCAAGGAAACAAGCACTTTCTCAATGCCCCTGTACCAAACATAGGACAATTACAGACCTCAATATTCCAATACCATGAAGTTCTACGAAACACAAGCTATCCAATAGAAATGAGACGGTTATAGATCGAAAAGAAAAATGGAAGACATAAGCTTCTAATTTCTCCATTCCAGCATATAGCTTCCCCAGAGCCCAACTGCAGCAGAAAAGCACCAAAGAAAAGGATGAATAAGCAGGTGATAACAACCACAAAGCTTGAGTGAGAACTGAGATCATCAGATCATGGGGAACTTGTTTGTTATAACGACTATGATATACAGTAACAAAATACCATCCATCCTATATGTTGTTTGATGCATCTGTTTGGTGACATTGAAAAAATTGTTTTGCACTTCTCATACATGATAAGTACATCTCTTTAGGCACAACTCTAGCATTTTGGCATAGTTTTGAGGGATTCTAACCTCTACCGGAAAAAAGACTCATGCATACAACCAAAAAAACAGCAAATTAAGAGGTGAGAAAGAAACAGAAGAAAGGCATCAATTCAGCACCTGATTTTCCTTCCTTCAAAAAAAGAAAAGAGCAGCTAACGATTAAATAGAAAGGATTCAAAGGTTATGAGGAACTTTGACATGAGAAATGGCTTGTGAGATATAAGATGATGCAACGTCCTACGAAACAGGAAAGGAACTATGGAGCAAGCAGCAAAACTAAACACACATCCCTACCATCTCAAATTAAGGATTTTGTGCGCCACAAACATTGACCTGGAAACCAAAATCCATCCTCTCTAGTCTCTAGTCTCATTGTTTTCTTTTTTCAAAAAGTACACACAACTCGATGAAGTAGCCAGAGTTTGTGAAACTTCCATTCTGTCTTTCATACTGATTATACCATATTCCAGCCTCCAAGTACGGCGAATATGTATGCTTAGGCACAGATATGAGACATTTGATGTTTCTGATAGTTCTAATAAGTTCCTACTAGAAGTACCCCTGCTTCATAGACGTCTACTCAAGCTGACAAGAAGATGAGTGCATATTACAATAGCTTTGTTCCTAGCACTATGTTGTTTATATAGTGATAAAAACCTCGTACCTAGCAACACAACGCTCCCATTTACAGCAAGGTCTGGAGTAGGTAGTAGGTACGCAACCTTACCCAATATGATGTGTTCCCTAAAAACAAACTCACGTCCCAGATTTGGATGGCATAGTTCACTGCATTTCATCAGCGTCAGTATGCTTTATGGTATGGTTGGGCTATAAAGAAATTGATTATGATGAGTGTTCCATTAGTTACTCTTACCACCACATTCAATCATTACCCCAACCCAAGGTGAGGAAGGTATTTCAAATCAACCTCATGCCAACAGTTGAGGCTAGACTAACCATAAAAGGGAGGGATGTTGGAGGTAGCAATTAGAATTCCTAGCTCTAATGTATACAAAATTTGGAGTTACCATGTTCATCATAATGGCGTCCATAGGGATAAGGAATGAGGTATTCCTCTTTCCTGGAGAATCGCTCTAGCCTCCGGCCCTTCAAGCCTTGGATCTCAAGCGAGATGCCCAGGCCCTACTCCCGACCTAGGGTATTGTGAGGAGTCGCTAGGCTTATTAGAGCCTCATTTAATGTGGGGAGAATAGGAGATGCCTTGAGCTGTCATCAAGCCTCGTAGTGCTATGTTTGAAGATTCTATGGAGTTCCTCTACAGAGGTCCATGAAGTCTTATGCTTGCATGGGAAGTCTTGATTCCTAAGGAGCTCGCTTGCCTTACCGTGGAGAATTGGGTCCACCAGTAAGTGTCACGTGGCAATGCTCTTCCAAATACCCACAGTTTTCCAATTTTTTTAAACTAAAGACCGATGTGACTTTACAAGAATATAAATGACATATGATCACACAATACTAAAATCCGCATTGAATCAACAAATTTTTTGAAATTACCCATATAACACCAACATTTACGAAGCACACAAACCTCATATAAGGATCACCAAATAACAAATAGTCAGCTTCAATCCATAAATCATGCGTGAATATCCACTTTTCAGGAAAACCTAACAAAGGATTTGGCATAAAGGCCACATAATCTGGATATAACCAATTACAAAAAAACTCATCCCACTGGTCACAGAGACCTTACCTATACGGATCACAAATGCCAAAGTTAAAAAGGAATTCAATTGATAAAATTTTGCAGCCATTGCAACACCCACATATCATCCATCATCCAGTACAATCTGGTCTGGTCATTCAAATTGTGAAACAACTCAAACCCACAAATCGCATAGACTTAAAACCCAGCATCGATACACAAATCGTATGAATGTATCGAAATCAAAGTTGAGACAACAAGAGCTTACCCGAGTGATATTCAAAAGTCGAGCTTGAGTTCTTCCTTGTGGTCGGAGAAGTAGTAGAGAATGTACGGGGTGACCCGAACCACGGCGACCCATGCCCCGAACAGGCCTACGTGGGTACGGAGCTGCTTCAGAGCGGTCTCCTTGTCCGGTTTGCGAGCGAACATTCCCGGAAACATCTTTTCTCTTGCTTGCTTGCTTCTTTGACGAACGAGAAAAGATTCAAGAGAAAATCGATCGGAGCAGCAGCTAAAACCCTAACCCTTCCGATTAACGGAATAGTATTATACGAATTTATAATCTGTTTTGGGGTTTGGACCGACTTTAGGCCCATGTTCGGCCCAAAAAACGGCATTGTCTCTACCCTCGGCAAACGAGCCAAGCTAGGCTCCGTTCTAGAACACCTTCTTAAGAAATACTTACTTATTTCACATTTTTAAATTCAAAAATAATATAAATGAAAAATAATTTTTTAATTTTTTTATACCATATAAAAGATCTCAATGAGATGTATCAAACAAGATCCATATTGATAGAAAATATATTTACGTAAACATATGATTTTTGAGCTTGAAATTGCCTTCTTAAAAAATACTCCCTCCGTCCCAAATTCATTGTCCTTTTTTGATATTCGTGCAGTTTTCAATCGCTTATATCTTTCAATGTGAATCTTCAAAAATATGCAATATGGATCTTATTTGATAGATTTCAATTTGTTCTATAATACAAAGATGTCAAAATCATGAAAAATATTATAGATTGAAAGATATAAGCAAGAGACAAAAAAGTGAAAAAAGAATAATGGACAATGAAAATGGGACGGAGGGAGTAAGTACTTATTTTCGTTTCTGGAACGGGGCATTAGGTTTTACCGTGTTCGAAATAAACGAGCCGTAAAGCCCTTAACAAGTCCCTTTAAACGAGTCAAGTCTATAAAATAAGTTGAGCTTTTGAGTGTCGAGCTCGGTTTGTTTGGGAAACAAGCCTAAAGCTCGAGCTCGACTCGGTTACTGAACGAATCGAGCCGAGCCTTAGCGAGCAAAGGCACGAGCTGATCGTGAGCAACTTGGTTCATTTGCAGCTCTATTTGTCTTATGATACTGAACGCCCGCGGTCATGGAACACATAAGACACTTAAGACCCGCAGTCATGGAACACGATGTATGTAAGGTTCTGAATACCATGCTCATTAAAAAATCAATTTTTATATTGGTTCACTTACATACCAATGCTAGTGAGATACAAGGTATTATATTTTGAAATTGTTGGTATTTAGTGTTATTTTCTTACGTTTTTCAGTATAAAATGTGCATATAATATGTATGTTTGTTAAAGGATATTGCTAATGCCAAAATTATTTTTGTTTGTGCCAAAACTGTAGTGCATAAAATCTTTTGTACTATGGGTAATGTACAAGGCTTTTATGCAAGAGAGATGGTCCCATAAGATTTCACTAATTCACATCACATCAACAACTCCAACAACTTCATCGAAGGTTTGCTAGGTCGTTAACTTCAAAGCTCAGAACTAGTCGAATTGCACACAAATTGACCTGCTTATAAAAGGAAAAAACAAAAAGGACTCCGGCAACTATAGGTATTTTTCACACTAGCGTAACTGAATCCATATAATTGGTAACCATAACAAGCATTACATCCTGGCAGGTTTTTTACAACAAATCAACCAATTATACATCAAGAAACTCTCAGTAACGAAGTTGAGGAACAACATTGCAAACAAATTGGGAGAGTTGCACAAGAAGATCACAAAAACAAATCTGGAGTCCGAGAAACACTGACCAAAAGACAAGCAACAAAGCCGAGGAGAGAGAGAGTGCCTATATGATGTCAAACACAATAGCCCAGACGGGATAGACCAACAAAATGACTATCCCGACAGTGTTGGAAATGCCGTTACTCTTGGTGAAGGCATTTCTGAACCCACCGGCTGCTCGGATGTGCTCTTGAAGCAAGTAACACGCGATGGCAAGACATATCACAGCTCCAATCCAGCTGTCCCTCAAAGTATCAGCAATCAAGCTTGGCGCCACCACAATGAGAAGAAGCAATGCCCCCGGCATTTCTAGCCAATCTGCATTTTATCATATGCATGAACACAGACACTCGCACACACAAGCAACTATGTCGTTCAATTTCGTTCTTATGGCAGAGCGGAAAAAGGGAAACTTTCGTAACATCCCAAACTACATTACTTAGTAAGCTCCATGAAATAGGGTGACAACTAGAGTATGAAGGCCCGCTTTGTGCGTTTAATGGAAAATATAATGCTTGTACCCAATTTACCTCTTTGAGACCTCCATTAGCAAGTACAAACTGGGCGTACCTTTAGTGACATCCATGAAATGTCAGTATTTTTATGTTTGCTACGTGACACGATCACTTTTACAGGACTACATGACAGGGCAAATGATGGTTTTGAAAAGATTCAAATGCCTAGCGAAAAAGGGTCTTGTTAGTTTGTGTTGTCTTAGATACTCGTTAGATCCAAACCTTAGCACCGGTTCCTGACAACTCTGCTATTTCTATTTTTTCTAGTTTCCTATTGGATTATTCACAACCACATGAATGGGAAGGCCTGATAAACCAATGCGATAATGGAAGTAATATCGTACCAGGATAATGTCTGGTGAAGAAGAGACGCACTACCACGCCAATGAAAGTAATCCATTCACCGACTTCTCCCCTGCATTACCAGAGACATTAAAAGTGGAGAAACGAGTAAAGCCAAGGACAATGAGAGCAGCAGAGAAAGCTGTTATCACCTGAGGAAGCTGAACACTAGGGACGGAAGACTGAAGAAAATGTAAGGGATTAAAAGACCTGTAAGGATGTTGGTCCTCCAGTTTGTCCGATCCAAGACCAGCAAATAACTGCAGTAATGACGGGAAAGATAACAGATAAGATTGTTAGCTATGAAATTCTTTCTCCAAACAAAACAGATAGGATGCACCACACGTCATAGATTGTTAAGGATGGACAAGAGAAACAATCTCAGAGATCATAACATGGACACAAGGATAGTTTATTTGGTGCCTTTATGTAAAGCAGGTAAATAGCATGTTGTCAAAGCAGATTAGTTGAGGATACATTAACAGATTTATCAGCAAGACTTCAAATGCGAACACACATTGAAAATTTAGCATATAATAACAGGCTCGTATGAAGAAACACTGGGTTGCGCACAAAAGTTCATCGCAGACTCAATGGATAACCCAAGGACTAAGAGATGTAGCAGCCATACGAAAATGCACCTGTACGAGTTGTCTACCAATATACGTTGAATATGCGTAAGCTTGTAAACACGGATCAATGCCTCATTACGAAATCTTTTGAGGCACAAGATATCCATGGTGAAGTATTAACGAAAATGAAAGTAAAGAGGAATATGACGACAAGTCGTAAGATTTCAGAGAAGTTCAAGGGGAATGCAAAACTTAAAACAGTCGCAATGTAGTTCAGTCCATCCATGTAGGGGATGTGTATTTTAGAACATGGGATTTGAAGTTTTTCCCAAATCTTCCCTATAACCTTTGTCCCACATTGCTTAGATTATAGAACTTCAGACCCATTATATTACTGAATACTTTAGTAGGCATGTGAATGTGGCTAGAGCCAAGGAGAGAACTTGTGCACTCAGGAAAATGGGCCTAAGGCGCAAGGCAATTTGGGAAAACCAATCTGGATAAAATTCAAAGGATCAGAAATGTATTTTTGTTACAACAGTCCATCAAATCTTTTCTTGAATGGAAAGACACGCTAAACGTTTGCCTATACATTGCTTGCACAAGAGAGGGCGGAGCTGCGAAACGTCTTAAAGATAGCGACCTAGTCTGCGACTCATTCCTGAACAACAACATATGCAGTTTTGAGGTAATCCATTCCATATACTCTCTGATTGTTCCACAATCCATGCCACTCAACCGCCAACTCGTCAGTGGCAACAATGTCTTCAACAAAGTGTATATGTATCATGAGATTTAACTCCACAATTTACATCCTCGAAGGTTGTAGAACTATAATGCGGAAAAAATCACTAGAATAATAGTACTTCTTTGACCCAATTTTTTTGTGTGTCCCCTGTCCCATTCTAAGAGGATAGAAATTCTACAAAACAAAGTTTTAAAATACTGTGGGAGTCATTGGTCCAAATCCAATAGTAGGTAATCCAATAAGTTTTTCTGTCCACCTTATTTTTCTATTGAATTTTCTTTTTCACTGCATTAAAATTGGATTCCACTTGATTGTATTTAATTGTATTAAATTGTATTTCATACAGGAGAATCAAATCAAAATTGGGTGTATAATAAGTATGAACATTAAACAACATAATTCAGAGTTGACTACTCTAAAATAAGTGCTCCCGAAAACTAAACACGATCCATTTGAAGATTACCATCAAATAAACAGGACAAGAACAAAATCAAATTCACCATAACACACAATAGAGTCATAGACATCACGCACGGCCAAGAGAATCGACTTATCAAAAGTTTAACCGGGAGAAATCAAATCTGAAACGTACTCACTCCCTTCCCTATTGCTTATCTAGTATTCTATTTTGGGATGTCCCAAAATACTTTTCCTCTTTGACAATTCTAAAAACTGTGTAAATTCACACAATTCAACCCTCATGAAGGATTTGTCAAAAAAGAAAAACCCTCATAGAAAGGATTAAAAGTAGTTTTTGAACAATAAGGGGTAATACTGTATTGAAAATCAAATCAAACTTTCTACGAAAATATGCATTAATGGCACGTCCCTTTAAAAAGCTGAAGTTGAAGTTGCCGTAAAAGACAAACCAACACACACACACACACAGAGAGAGAGAGAGAGAGAGAGAGAGAGAGAGAGATTTACATCGCAGCGACTGAAGCGATCCATTGAAGCAGAATAGAGCCTAAACCGGAGCCTAGGGAGAGCTTGATGACATGGTTTCCGAGCCTCTTAAGGGAGTGACCGAGATCTTGGAAATCAGCAGCGATCAGATTAGTGGAAGCTGTTTTACCCGTCTTCATTTTCAAGTAATTGTCACTCCCCATCTCTTATTTTTACTACTATCTCCAACCAGTATCCCAAAATCAATCACACACACACACAGGTTTATATAGGCCTTTAGAGTGTGATTATGTATGTACCACCAAACTATCAATGCTGTTTGGAGAGAGAGAGAGAGGGGAAGGATGGCCGACACCAGTGAGAGAGAGAGAGAGAGAGAGAGAGAGAGAGAGAGAGAGAGGATGGCCGACGCCAGGGGAGACTATTGTGTTTCGGAGTTGTTCACTCAAGGGATCAAGGGATGAGTCACACCACTATATATTCCGAAGTACCAAAAATATGAGTCACAGACAGCGCTGTAAAATTCCGCTTTAACTTTTTCGAAAAAATTTTAGTTTTTTATTTGTTAATTTTACGCAAAATTTTAGTAGGTTATTGATTCGTTTTGACGACGAATCGGAAAAGTTAAAAATTTTTACTTTATCCAAATAATTTGAAAAATAATCATTTTAAGTAAAAAAAAAAAATTACCCTTTTTTGGCTGCCGTGGGCCTGCTTTTTTATTCCCATTTGTAGTTTTCTGTATGGAGAAGAACTCTTAGAAGTTAGAACAAGGATATGGATATCATATTTTAAGAGGATATTTTACTTTATTCGACAAAATAATGTTTTCGTTTTCAAAGATTATATTCGCCACGTCTTTACTACTCTTTTGTACTCCAACTCGTGGACCATTCATGGCCTTCCACGCCACCACTTCTACTATCATAATCCCATTTGTCAAGATTTTTTTTTTTTAGCGGGTACCACGTGGCGGTACTCCTTGGCGATTCCAACCATCTCTATTACTATTATAAAACAAAAGGGTGTGAGGGCAAGTTGTTAAAATAATTGAGATTAATTTGATCCAATGGCTGAGAGGCATTCTTTCAAATTTATTAAAATGCCTATCGTTTTTGCCTAAATTACAAAATTGCCACCAAGCCCAAGAATGGAGGTGGATAGTACAGTAGGCACTTGTAAACACTAGTCTAAATATATTTTGGATGGCTCAAATATATTCTCTCTCTTTCCCCTTAACCGACCACCCTCTCTCCTCATTTTCTCTCTTTAAAATTCAACCTATTCAAAACACTTTTGAATGGCTGAAATTATCAACGGTACCACGTGTGTGGTACCCGCTTGGCAACCAAAAACTTCTCCCATTTGTCTTCTAAGCCCAAAAGTCCTGGCTTTTCATTTGGTGATTATTTTGTCTTTTGTCAATTCATCTAGTAGTAGACAGTAGACAGTAGACACTTGCACATGATATGCATGTGCACAAAATGACAACCAAATCTTTTTAAATATGAAAAAAATGATTTCATACCGGATTATAGTACTGTATTCCACACTTCGCTTGCCTAAATTTATTGGGTAACTTTTTTCGAATTCTTTTGCTACTTTTTTGTAATTTTTTGTTTAGTTTTTTCGAATAATTTTTGAAATCAATCATTTGCCTGACAAGAGAAATCAGAAAAATAAAAAATAAAATGTCAAACCAAAATTTATAAACATGGGTAAAAGAGAAAAGTACAAATGACCTCCCAGTGGTTTAGGCCTTTTACACATCACCTTCTTGACTTTTCGAAATGACCAATTGATATCCTTGTGGTTTTGGATTAAAGCGTCATGCTAACACCATTAATGGCATATGTGGTAATGACTTTGATAACCCTCTGCCTTCTCTATCATCATAGCTAACTTGAGAATAATTACTTCTTCAATGGAGTATTAAAAAAACAGACTTCACAAATTGATTTTTTTTTTCTTTTTTCCACTCTCATGTTTTACTGCATGAAACTTTTTGTTAGACAATCAATTTTTTTTATTCTGTGGATAAATTTAGTTAGAAATTTGTTCATCAAACTAAAATGTAAAATAACCTGAATTTCTCTGATTTTTAGGATTGGTTCTTAGAATAAACAAAATACTTCAACATTCATGACTTTTAAAAGAAATTGGCTGATACGTCCAAACCAAAAACTACTCCACTTACAAAAAACCTTTGCTGTGTGTGAGTGCCACTGCCACCTGTTTAAAATGAAACGATTCACCATGGCTGAACCTCTTTTGCTTTTCGTTTTTCCCATTTGTGTGGACTCTCTTACCCTTTGTGGGTGTTCGCAGTCATTTTTCCTCAAGGATCTCTTCTACCATTTCTCAAACTGATCTTTATTCCTCCGTTCCATTGGAGGGTTTGATGCGGTCATGGTAGATTTTGTGAAGAAGATTGGCTTTTGTGCAGCTCATAGTTTTGCTATTCAATCTATGAGAAGTGTTGGTTGTAAGACTTGCAAGTTTAGTCCTCTTTGTGGCTTCTATCTCCCCCCCTACGATTCTAAAAAATACTATTACTATAACATTGAGAAAAAATATATATTATCAAAATATATAGTCTCGCCTCCGCTCCCGAAATATAGCTCATCCCCCTACGCAAAAATCCTAGCTCTGTCCACTGTCCCTAGTTCCATGGAATGGATGCCCATTCTAATGTTTTTCGTTGCGATCATTTATAAAATTTTATCCTATCATTATTGTTCACCCTCTCTTAATTTCTTCAAGTGTCGTTGGCATATAAATTGGTAAAACGAATTATTATTTAGTGCAAATCTACGTATTGTGCCCATGACACCCACCAAATAAATGTGTATACTATAAGTGTATGTTTTAATAAATCAGCAGTATTCGTTTATCTGGCATATACGGTGTTTAATCAAGTCCATCCTCCAGAAGATTTCTTTTTGAAATTTCTCTTGCTCTTTGAAAGCATATCCTACTGGCAAGAGAAGATCAGACAAATCCCCACAAGTGCAGATGGAAATCTCCAATTTGCTTTTTGAACAAGTTGCAACAATAGGTGTCTTCCAAATCCAAATGGTTCTATCACTTGGCGAAAGAAGTATCACACTATATTCCTCTCGGTATATCCGGAGTCTTAGAGAATCCAGATCGACAGTGGAAATAATCTTGTCATGACTTAAACACTCTGTTCACTCAATGGATTAACTCTTGCAGAAGTTCCCTCCTCTCTCCTCCATTATAAAACTGCAAATTGAAAATTTAATGATACTTATTCAAAAAAGTGGCCCAGTAGCTTGCCTGGCATGTTTCGAATTTGTCAAGAATTCGGTGTGAAAATTGACACTGAAAACGATGACTCCCACTGGTTTCACAGAAACAGTACTATTGGACGACCGAGGGGCCCATAACGTAGGTAGCTGAAGATGCATATAAGTAGACTAGTACTTGTCCGTGCCTACGGCACTACTCATTTCGATTGGAATTGAAATTACCCTTTGAATCTTGATAGTGGCTTAAATTGCTGAAAAATAATATGGTAGAAGTCTGTTATCAAAACCGTATTTTTCAAGTTCCATGGAAAAGGCATTAACAAAGTACAAAACTACCAAATACAACCAAAGAACACAAATTCAACTCGAATCTCAGTGAGTGTAGGAAGGATTTTAACAACATTGCAGTTGCCAAATCCCATTAAAGACGGAGTTGAAGGAATTTTTGATTAATAGCCACCCGGCCACATAATTGTACCTGAAAAATAATCTTTGAACAAAATGAAATCATCTATGAACCCCGAAAAAATGAGTTCAGGCCAAATCTGTTGTATATTACTAACAAAAAAACACTAATCAAATATCACCACTCCACAATCAGTTGCTTGTTGCAAACGTGGGATTTGAATCGCATCCCTAAGAGAAAATTTAACTCATCATAGCATTGCTTGAGAGTTGTACATATTAAAAGGAGCTCCACCAGAACTAAAACCAAATATACTTCCTCCGCATTGGAACGCTCTGCAAGTGAAATACCTCATTGACACGCCACGACAATCGGCAATACCCAACTGCAAATAGACACCTTCACTGATGCACCTGTGATCCTCAAATCAGTGGCCATGTAACTCTAACATTATATTATACTCTTCTATAACCCAATGATATCAGCAATCTAACATATTTACACAATGCACATGTATACTTAAGAGTATTCGATACAGGACTCAAAATTCAGAGCAAAACTTTTGACTATAATGAAAATCCAAATCTAAAAGACCTGCTACAAAGAGGAAACTGAAAATCAGAAATTGAGGAATGTATCGATTGAGCGAATTGCCCGTGCCTACGGCACTATCACCCCGATTAAAATTACCCTTTGAATCTTGATAGTGGCTAAAAATACTAAATTGATTCATTTTTCCAAAAGAGAAAAGTTAGACTCAGTAAAAATTTTGATTCTGTAGCTAAATGGGTACACTTAACACCAGTGCTTCTACATTGGTGTCGCCCCTGCCCATAATGCAACTGTTAAATTCTATGTAACATGCCCTTCAATCAGGGAGTTTATATTCTAGTTCAAGCAGGTAAAGTATTCTGATTGATTCCCTCACCATCACAAAAACATTGGCAGGGCAAACCTCGCACAATACTTCAAGACCTTGACAGGTTCCATTCCCCCAAATCCCCCAGCCAAGAAAACTGTAATAGTGCTAAAACCATCACGGAAGAACAATTAATGTACAAGTAATGGTGGCATGAAAGAGAGTTACTTGAGAGAATTACCATACCTAAGGCACTATCAAATTTGTAGGTAGCTACACATTGCTTGGAATCCAAATTCGTGACTTCCCCCTTCATACTAATACAGTATTTTCTACAAAGCTAACCTGACATTAAACACAACTACACTATTTGCTCCAGCACCATCAAAATGAACGGAAGTAAATATTAATCTCTAGGTCAAAACAAAAAATGGAGACCAAAACAGACAAAACTAAGTAAGAAAATGGTCCCGCCGCTTGAGAAGAAGATCGAAATAGGTACTGACAATACCAGCGCTTGGCCTCCTATTTGATCGGGCATTCTTGAAGAGATAAATCGTGAACAAAAATAACACCTTGCCTTGTGCAGAAATTAAATTTCTGGCACTTTCACCAACTAAATGAATCCCTTCCCTGGCATTTTCACCAACTAAAGACAAACCAAAAAGTTAGTTTGCACCGACATCTGCAAGCCGGATCAATTTATCATTGGATACTATCATTCATTTGATTTGGTTGTTCAGTTGTCTTTATGTGTGCATTATGTCTTTGTTCCGTTGTATTAGTTGCGCACACGGTAGGTTGTAACATATTTCCACCAAAAAAAAAAATATAGTCTGCAGAAATAGCGTAGGAATACGGCAGTATGCAAAACAAAACAATCAGTGAAATGTGGAGGAATATAAATGGTTCACACTTCACAGACAACCTTGTTTCATGAGATGAACAATGGAGAGAATATATGCTTCTAAATTAAAAAAGAACAAAAGCAAAAATAGATTTTGGATCTTTGTTTCCCTGTAGGTTTTAAAACAAAATGTCCCGCAAAGTAGATTTTGGACCGATTAATTGGGTTGGAGAACAGCTATTTGGTTCAATCAAATTAATCGAAGCTTTCTTACCCTTCCTTTAGGCCTTTAGGCCTGCCCTCTCTGATGCTATTTGGCTTTGATTTGGAGGCATGGTTCTACAACAAAACGTCCCTGTAGCTCCTCGGTTCTTGGAGGTTTAGGGGGGCCACTGTTTCAGTGGTACTCTGAGAGCAGCCACTTTGTGCATATATTGCCAAAGGTTAGGTCTGTCTCCAATCATCCCCCGCCCATACCCCCAATGATTGGGGACTAGATGGGTTATGTTATGTTGTTGTTGTTGTTGTTTTCTTACCCTTCCTTTCCTTCACGTTTCCTTTCTGCACCACATCGTTAAACTCCACCGTCGATCTCTACCCATTCACCGACCCATAGTACAAAGAGAGAATCGCATTGGCAGAAGTCCGAAGCTTTCTTTCTTCGCCTAGACTTGGACTTGACGTAGAGACGTCGGGGGATTTCGTCGCCGGTGACACCAATAAGAGCGGTGGATGAGAGAGAGAGGAAATAGAAGCCAAATCATTTTTTCGTCGGAGGTGGGGAAGCGAAACCCAAACGTCCGAAGCTGATTACCAAGGGAAAAGAACGCCATCAGGAGGTGGGGATGAGAAACCCAAACATCGGAAAGTGTTTTTTTTTTTCATTACCAATTTAGCAGTGGTAAAAAAAACTGATGGTATTTTTGTAAAATATCTGAAAGATTGTGGACATTTTTTTGAGAGTTGGAGAGCACACCTCAATCATTGGATCAAATCAATCTCAACCCTTGGATCAACTTGTCTTGTGGAAGCCCACACCCTTGTGTTTTATTATATAGATGTGCAACAGTGCAAGTGTAGGGTACATGTGCGGGGAAAAAGAAAGAAGAGTCGGAGAGAGTGACGTGAAGGGAGCAACCCCGGCGCAAGCCAGACGGTTGACATAGCATGATACCATAAAATCAGATCGCAAAAACATCAAGTACGTTAATAGCATCAAAATCGACTTTCATTTGTCACATAAAGATCTCGACAGCTACGAACCAAACAAAACTACAAGGTACGATACGAAATTATTTTCCAGGTTTGTACTGGAAAAAAATTGACTGGTCCTTTTTTGCCAATTCCATGAAAACAGCTACATTGGAATTACTACCAGTGGTCTCAAGCACAAAAGCCGCATGCACGTAAAGTAAAGAACAAAATTACTTCCATAGAAGAGTAAGAAATACAACAAAGCTGAGTTGCTTCCCTCCTGAAGTCCAAACTAAAAGAGAGACATATCTGGGGGAGGTCCATACACGGTCTGCCATGAAAATGGAACAATCCATTTGCCGCCGGCATTACCTGAACAAAGCAATTACCAGAATAAATGTGATTCAAAAAGGAAGGCTGGAATTACTCGTGGGTTAACATTGGAAAGAAAAACAGTTAGAGATGGAAGTAAGATTCTGGATGACAATTCAACTTTCCGTGGACAGAGTGTATGAGATTCTATGTTCGTTCTCAGTAGGGGTGATACCGGTCCGGTTTCAACCAGTTTGAACATATTTTTCGGTCGAAACCGGTTATCCGGTTTGGAATAAATGGAAACCGGAACCGGTCGAAATAATCCGGTCCGGTTCCGGTCCGGTTTATCCAGTTTCGGTTTTCCGGTTTATCCGGTTTCAAAACAAACAGACAGAAAATATGCACATTTTGTCGGCATCAACCGCCGGCATCGTCACCGAGCCCCATCTCAGACCAGATATGAGTTTGGGGTTTCAAACAAAACTAAAAATCAACAGACATCAACCGCTGGCATCGTCACCGAGCCCCATCTCAAACCAGATCTGAGTTTGGGGTTTCAAACAAAACTAAAAATCAACAGATATGGACGGAAAAAGGAGAGAGAGAGAGAGAGAGAGTCATCGTGTATAACAGTCGCCGGCCGCCGCACTTCGCCATCACCACCGAAGAAGAAGAAGAAGAAGTAGAAGAGAGAGAGAGAGAGAGAGAGTCTTGCAAAATTGCAAATCGCCATTGCCATCGCCTGGACTTTGGAGCGAAGTCGGCAGGGTGTGTGAGGAAAACAGAATGAAATCAAGGTGAATAATTAGGGTTTGTATTTATATATCTAGTGTATT
This sequence comes from Rhododendron kiyosumense, assembly GCA_019656275.1. Classification (NCBI taxonomy): domain Eukaryota; kingdom Viridiplantae; phylum Streptophyta; class Magnoliopsida; order Ericales; family Ericaceae; genus Rhododendron; species Rhododendron kiyosumense. Next base: position 232,841 of record BPLS01030817.1, on the reverse strand, counting down.
TATGTAATAAATATATTTTTTACACATAAAATTTACAACTATCTATGTAGCACAGCGGTAAGTTGTGTTCGGCTGAAACCGGAGGTCTCGCGTTCGAGCCACACGTCTAGCAATGTTTTGTATACATGTGTAATCCGGTTCGGTCTGGTTTAGACCGGTTTGTAAGTCTTCCAAACCGGGACCAGAACCGAAAATGAATTTTTGAAATATTTCAAACCGGAACAAACCGGTTTGAACTGAAAACCGGAAAATCGGTCCGGTTCGGTCCGGTTTTTCCGGTTCTGTCCGTTTTTCCGGTTTTTAAAATCACCCCTAGTTCTCAGGAATATGTATCGTACAAATAGGAAGGGAAAAGAGGAAGAAAAAAATGAACCGCAAACATTTCCAAGTTTGAATACGTGCAAAGAATTCAATGATTTATACATCAACAAGTAAACAACCTTCAGTCCCGGGATACAGGGTATTGCTAGTTGGCAGGAGGGAAATTTCATGTTCGCCCATCTAACTTCATTTCACCTATTATTGGATTTTCCCTTTCCTTCTGTTGTTGTTTTTGAGTTTGTGTTTTCACCCAAAAAAAAAGAAAAAAGAAAGGCAGTAGTAAGAGTTCAAACATACCATGAAAATTATTAGGGTCTATATCCAAAAGTTTGCATGCAGCATCAGCAAGTTGAAAGGCCTCTGATATATTGTCCCCTTCCGAGCAATAGCATAATAAGCAAGTGACCTTCAATCCTTTGGCCTAAATCAAATTACCCCGAAACATTTCATAAGCCAAAAATAAAATTGGTCCACAAATTACAGCAGTAACAATAATTTACAAACTTTAAAACAAACCATTATTTTAAAGACAGAAGAAGCTAGAACAAAGAATTTAAAAGAATTAACAGATAATATAATCAATGACATAATTTGGAAACAGGACAGCTGCAGTAGCAATAGTGGTAATGAGTCTAATGACAAAGTAGTAGTAATAAATTGAAGTCATCTCTCTGGGATAATATTATTACAAAGCACAACACTTAGTATTACAAACTACAACTCAACTCGTTCAACCAAATATCAATCTGCAGAAAGTCATACTAATACTCAACTTTTTCTCTGGAAATCAAAAAAGACTAAAGAATTTTGGCGGGAAGCAAAAATACCTACACATGAGAATGACATAAGTTCCAAAATACATGCACAAATAGAACTTTTTAACAAATTTAACCAAAACAAGCACCAGATAATTGGACATCAGAAATTTTCACGGTTGAATGCAGTGAAATTTCAAGAATACTACCTTGAAACAAGAAAACATTGCGGCAAAAGGTAAACTTGGACAGTAATCTTCTTCCCCCAGTTCATCTTCTGAAGGCATATCATCATCCAGTTCGGCATTTCCTTCAGCTAAGGTGCTAAGATACTTCCACATCCTCTGAGCAGGGTTATACTCCTGAAGTCTTTTCCACCCAAGTCTCTCACAGTCAACATCTGTTCCATCCCCACTGGCACTAGAAAGGTAATATATCTGCAAACCACTGAAAACAAAATCACCAAGTAATCAAATAAATGCTGTCAATGGCCTAACAAAGGACCAAGCTGGTTAGTAGGCTCTCACACAGACAAAAAGCTTGAAAAGATGATCAAACAATCATCTCTGCAGATTATTGGCACGTCTTATGAGTTTCAGTTTTTATGTCATTCAGAAGCATGCATTTCAACAAACAATTTCTATCTAAATCAGTTCCCCCTAATAAAGAAAATTTGAGGTCAAGCGTGAAAGGAGAAAGGAGGGAGCCAAAAGGTAAGAAGAAGAAGAAGGGAGAGAGAGAATTGTATATATTAAAGTTTGTCATAAGGTCAATCTGGTGTAAACATCAAAGCTAAAGTGGCACACGTAGAGTTTTGCACCCAGTTTTTACTTTTCCCTTCTCATTCATCTCCATAAGAATTCACTTATTCCATAGATAACAGGGCCATGACCAGCAGAATACATCCTTAGGAGCCTAACGACCCAACCAGAGCTAGTTCAAGTTAAATAATGACCTAAAAAGGTCATTCACTTAGAGTTTCCTAGAGTGCTTAGTCGTCAGGAGAGCATGATTGAACAATGATGCATGACTGGAGCTCAGGAAATGAAATGTCAAAGTAAACATTGTTATTCTCAATACCTTGACATGTCAATTGTTTGCCAATGTCCAAAATCTAAGCTAGAAAGCAGGACGATGTGCTTCTTTCCGCTAGCAGTGGCAAAATCAGCCACATTCTTTGCAAATTCAATCATCATTCCCTGTTAAGTAGTCACTTAGAACTTTATAGACATTGTAAAGACCTGAAAACACCATCTCGTAAAAGATAGAAACAAACACAAACATGAAAAAGACGCATAACAGGGTGACCATATCTACACCACCATGCAGAAATAGGAAAAACAATCACAAAGTAAATCATATGTGTGTTATTGTCTCAGGTTGTTTCCAAGCTAAATAATATGTATATCTATATCAAGATTGTACACATGCACACATTACAAACTGTAAATCAGTTTGGTGCCCTAAATATGGATGATGGTATCATGCTGATTGAAGAAACTTAGTTATCAGGGGAAAAAAAAAATTGATTGATAGAACCACTACAAAAATATGTGCACCCTAAAACCAACTTTCACTCCTCTTTTTCATTTAAGGTCAGCTACAAAGTCTTCCCAAGAATCTAAATGACCGTAATTAGTTCAGTGCACAAGAATATATCACCATGATATGATGGCAACATTTCAGTGCAAAACATCCACAACCACAATTGCGACAAAAAACAAACAAATCAAAATCCAATGAGTACTTTTCCTTCTTTCCGAGGACTAGATCATTAATACAAATACAATCCTTTGCGAATTTTCTTTCCATATCGGCTGTAATTCACTAATGACATCCACTCAGCATTTAACTTTCATGGGACTAAGAGAAGATTTAGTGACAAGTGCTCTATATGTATTAGAGTACAGGAGAGAGGATGTAGGAGTGAATTTCTTCGATCATAAGAAAATGCTAAAACTTGTACACCAATCACCAATGCAACTGCAACGATGGTTGAACAACGTCCAGCAATCTAGCCGCACAAGATGTTCAAGTTCCATCCACTACCATTCTTGTTAAATTTCAGATGCTTCAAATTTTATCAATATTAATATTAGTTTCGGATTATACAATTTCTTTTAACAAGATTTTACCATCTTGACATGCTTTCTTAACAATTAGCAGAACAACGAAAGAACCATAATCACGGTGAACATGGGATTTACAATTGTTACCTTCACAACTGGGGATCTCTGCTGGATAAGAGTCAGCGAATTAGAAGTTGAATCATAAGCTGAAAATGAAAAGCAAAAAATTAATGCCATGCTTTAAAAAATATACCGACAACAAAGGAAAGTCCATGCAGCCACTAGAAAATTTCACTATAGCTGATCAGAACAAGAATAGGCATGGTGTATTACTTTTCAACCATCTGAGAACTGCAACTTAAACACTTATTATTACTCTAGAGTATGTGATGTGATTATAGAATCAACAAGCACAGTGCTACTTACTTGAAATCAACAAAGAATACCCATAAAAAACATGTCTATTCCCACACACTACCGGTATACAAAAGTTATTCCGTAGTAGAATTACCGTTGACCTGATTTCTTGAATGTCGATTCCATTAGCAATTTATACATTCCATCATTTTTAAGCAAACCAAATATCAGGATCAGCATTACGAAGGAATGATGCCCATTACCGTGTTATTGCAGTGAACCAAACATTGCCTAAGTGATACATAGCAACCTCTTTGATCCATTGTTTCATTTAATATGCACATATAAGTGTGTCTTTAGGCAACCTAAGTGTGTCAGCGACTATGAATTCCTCCACAGGCAACCTCTTCCAATACATAAATAAAGACACACTATAATACATTTCAATAGATGCATACTAGCATTGGACCCATTCGATGCACATGACAGTAGGGAAAAAAAAAAAGTTCCCATTGATGTTTTTTTTAGTTCCCCATGCATGGAACGAGGTGTCAAACGGCCGTGCCGGCCCATTTAGCTTCATGCCAACCGTGCTTTGGGTCGTGCCTTTTTTACTCGAGATGTGTTCTGTTATGCCCGTGTCAGCCCATCTCCAACCTAGTTTCGTCGGAAAAAAATAATAATTTGTGTAACAACGAACAACTTAGTATTTGTTGTGCCATGCCCGTGCCCTTTCATGCATGACTAGAACCGTGTCGGGCCGTGCCCGGCCCACTTACATGCTAAGACCACGCCGTGCCCATGCCCATGCCCGGCCCCTCAAACCGTGTCCGTGCCCTAAAGGTGCCAGCCCGGCCCGTTTCACACCTCTAGGCACAATGCTAGTCAAGAAGGACGAGTGACAGCAATTATATGTAGGAATACAAGATAGAAATCGACCTTCAAGAGGGAGAGCAAGGTCGCCCTGCGGAGAGGGCAAGTAAGCGTCATTCCCAACGCAGGGAAGAAGGTTCGGATCATCCAAGTAACCGATTCTCTCTGCTCCCGTCGACGACACCAACAGATCCACCGCTAGCTGTCCCACATTCCCAATCGATAAACCTGGCTATAATAACACACGAAATCAACTACTAGTAATTAATATTAAAACCCTAGAAGCTACTTTTCATAATCAAATGCGAAGGCACAAAACATGAAAAAAGCCCTGACGATAACGAACCAGAATCAAGGTGGAGCATTCTTCGTGAAGGCTTTTGCCTTCTTCGACTACGAATTCCATTTACGCGAATCGAAAACGGTAATGTTTTTTGAAAACGAAAACGAAAACGATGATGGATGTGTTCAACTTGACTTGAAGAGCAAGAACGATTTTGCTCCTTGCTATGCTCAGGTCTTTCCCTTTCTTGATTTTTGTTCCATAAAGGGTAATTTCACTTTCACCCCCTGCCATAATGACAAATTACATATGATAAATTATCGGGAAAATGATGTTCACGCTCCTTTTTTAGCCATACATACTTATTTTTTTGTTTCTTTTTTTCACGTAAATTTATATTATTATCCTTGAATGTGTGAGACAATATTGTTAATTTATGTGAAAAAAAACAAAAAAAAAAGAGTGTGGATGACTAAAAAGGGGTGTGAAAATCAATTCTCAATTATTACTGTATAAACTTATTCTGATTTTAATGTTATTTTATTGACACCCTGTGAGTAACAATTCGACCTAATATGTCATAAAATTAGACATAAGTGTCTTAATTTAACAAATTCACCTTCATTCACAAAATGAAAAAAAATGGTCACCTGTCCAAAAAGTAAATTTGTTGTTTTCGAAAAAAAAATAGCTTTTTTACTAGTAAAAATAACTAATTATTAAAAAATTTACCCTTATTATCAAAATAGCTCTTTCGATAGGTAAAAAGACCATTTTGATTTGAAATAAGTGAGAATTGATAATTTATTATTTTGTATAATCAAAAAAATTAAATTCTTAGATATAAGTCATTTTTAGCTCAATTCATCACATGTTTTGGGTAGATAATTTATTGATTGGGGGTGTCGATAAAACGAACATACAAACTACGGAAGATTTGTAGATATTTCTCATATATTAGGGAATTTTCGTCATTAAGGCAGACCTGTAAAATTTGCCTAAAAAAAATCGTCACTCTCTTCATTCACATGTGCACCCACCTTACACAATATCTAAAGCCCTTAGCATAAACTCTAGCGTTTGTGCTTCAAGCCCCAATGTTGTGTAAGGTCCAACTTATAGGAAAAAGGCCTGCAATAGGCCCAACACATATTGGTAGAGTGGCTAAGCCCATTCCAAGAGAGTGCAAGTTAGACATGAAAAATATTGTGCTTGGCAAAGTCCCAAGTTAGTTTGTTTGTATAAGTTTAATACTCCTTTCGGCCCAATTTAAGTGTCCTCTACGAAAAATTGTGTTATTTAAGAATTCAAAATTTTTGCTTTAAGCTTCCAAAATTAACCTTAAAAATTGTGAAGTTGATTATATGTTTTGAAAAATATGTAATATAGATCTTATTTGATAGATCTCAATTAGTTTAATTACACAAAGTTTTCAAAATCATGAAAAATATAATAAATTGAAAAATACTTTCAATCTTAAAATGAAACGAATATACAAAGCTACCAAATCAATTAGGAAGGAAATGTTACTTTTTAGGGGTAAAATTGAAAGTTTGCATACTTTGATGATTATTTGTAGAAAGTGGACACTTATCTGGGACATTCCAAAATAAAAATGTAGACACTTAAATTGGGATGGAGGAAGTATATAGATTGGTCATCAGAAGTAAGCGATTGCCAAGCACAGGATTTTTCATGTCAATCCCTCCCATGTCACAATTATGTAGTGTTTTACAGAGGCGGTGCTTTACAAGTGCTGAATAATCAGACTATATAGTGATGTTATGTTGTGTACCGAAAAAAAATTAGTAAAAGGTCTTGCTCAATGAATAGATTTTCAAATTTTGGAAGACGAGATATGTAGATAGAATTTTTGCCCACTTTTTCGCCACATATATATCGAGACTATTCGTCATCATTGCACAATGATCAACTTTTCTCACTCCAAACGCAAAAAAGATATGAGGTTGTGTTTCATTCATGAATCCGATAACTCTTGATGACCAACCTATAAAGAGAATAAATTATCTCCACCTCAGGAGGAGAAGTCTCCTTTTCCTCCAAATCATTCTCCCGGTGACACGTCATCCACAGTGCCAAACCAAATGAAAAGCAGGTGTGCTGTCCAAACCTGGGTTAAACTTTTCAACTCCTTCGGTAAAGATTTAACTCTTGAAGGTTTTAAAAACTACCCACATGCCACAACACCCTATTATATCTCATCGATTAAAAAGTGAAATGTGCGACTAAACAAATACTTCATCTTTTTATAAATAAATGTCCGGTCCACAAACTTAAACATTTAAAAACATGCAATTTTTTAAAATTAATTAATTTTTTTTACAATTTGAAAGAAATCATTAATATCTATTGATTTGTGATTTTTTTTTTTTTATTTAACGAAACAAACGCATTTTTTTAGAGGCCTAAGTTTGTGGTAAGAAAATTTATTTGGGAACGAAGGGAGTACAATACTGCACATATTTGTGCACAGATTTTTGTGTGGCCCACTTTTGCATCTCATACAAATGATTTAATTTTAATACTACACAAATTTGGCAGTATTATTATCTTTAAAAATTGAGCATTCTGTTCGTTAATGTTAAGATAACTTTTCAATTGGATATTAAGAGATTGAGAATTGATTTCCACACTCCTTTTTTTACAATTCACAATTTTTGTTGTCTTCAACCACAAATCATTTGTGTAGAACCCTGAAGTAAGCCCCACTATTTTTAAGTGGTATGCAAGTAGCTCGTAAAACTATTGATTTTTTTTTTTTTGGTATTAGAGTTGATTCAATAACTTTAGATTCACATGTTCCACTCTCAGAACAACCCAAAACTCCAAAAATTGAAATGAAATGGTTAAGGCCATTAGACAAAATTTCATTGCCGGCCAATCAGCAATACGAGATAGGCAACAAATAAAGTCAATTTAAAACTTAAATTGTATGCAAAAATTTATGGATCCGGGTCTGCTGTAGTGCACCCCAATCCTCTCCCATACATAATAACAAAAATTTACAACCTTAACCGTAAGCACCATAAGCAAAATACCAAAAGGAATAGAGTACTAACTAAACATGGTTCCTCTCCCATACATAACAAAAGTGTACAACATTAGATCTCATATATGATTCCACTCCCAGAAACAAGCTTTGTTGTCATCTACAAATTTTAAGACATCAAAATAAGGATGTGTATGGGGCTTCCATCATTAGATCCTGAATGAGCAATGGAATGAAAACAAAGTAAGAAGATGGCAAAATTTTAAAAAAGAAATGTTGTCATTTAGATTTTCGCATAGATATTTAAATAAGTACCATGAATGTAGAACACTTAGGATCTTGGGACATGCTAGTAGGATTATGGAAATCCAAATTCGCCTATAAAAAAAAAAAGAGATTCAGTTAATGTTTTAAGAACAAAAACATTAAGGTATGCATCTCAAACGACCAAGAGAAAAATTATAGTACCTCGTGCAAATTTCGGTTTGTAGACACAGTCAAGACACTAGGTGATGAACTTGTACCGCCAACATTATCCCTGAAGGAAATAAAGTTTTTTACTAAGCATATAACTTCCTACATGAACCGTGTAATCATAAAAGCATAATACTTACCCGACTTGCTTTTGTATGTGACAAGTAGTTCTAGTATGCCCTGGTTGCTTGCAAATGCTACACTTCCTTTTTTTGCCCACATGATTCTCTTTGGGACGTTTTTGTCTAAGAGATTTAGGTCGACCCCTTGAAGCAACATGTGGCGGGTCATGTAACGTAAATGTTATATTCGATAGAAGTTGAGTATCACCTTCAAGTGGAGGTGAACTTTCCAAATCATCTTCAATATCAATTTCATCATCATCTTCCATAGCTCGGAGTTCACAGTGCAACTTCTGCAAAGCAAGGGCTAAATGATCATGTTTCTTTTGTGATTTTTGCCCCTCTTCTACAACTTTCAAGACCTCTATCATCAGGTTGTGCTTCGTCAATGTAGAGGAGCTTTTTGAGCCTTTTTGTAGTGTTACTTGACTCATCAAAGTAGGAGAAATCTCATTGGCAACATGACTCTTTGCATTCATAGTCCATCTTCGAAGAATATAATACTCGGGGAGATGACTAGCAAGTGACTTTTTAGCAAACAAGGCGAGAATGTGCCGGCAAAGAATTCCAACAAATTCAAACTTATGGCATGAACAAACTGCTTTCTTTTCCACAATATCAAAAACTACTTCATAGACAAGGTTTTCTTTTCCATTGGCCACCACGTTATATGTCTTTGTTGTTCCATCCTCACAAAACTTGGACACACTCTGATTTTGACTCAAGAATAATTCCTTCTGGAAGAATGAAAATATTTTCCTCGTATAAACTTCTACTGCTTGGACTTCCATTTTGTAACATGTCTTTAGAATCGCTTTTGTGGTTCTTGTTTTCACATCTTTTTCCTTCTCGCTTTGATATCTTTTGTCCAACGCTTTCTCATACTGATAAACGAAGTCACTTACCAACATACTTGAATGCACAAAATCCTTGAAGAATTTATTCATACTCTCACTTCTTTGAGTTGTAGACATCCCCGCACAAAACATGGTCCGTAAGTATGCGGGAATCCATTTTTCCCGCCGCCGGTATAAATCTCTCAACCAATCATTCTCTGTTAACTCATAGTTCAATATCAATTGGTTCCATTCCATTTCAAACTGATCTATTGTGATTGTATCATGAATGCAATGGCGAAATTCTTCTTGAAATGTTGGATACTTATTGAAAACATGAGCCAAATGTTCCGGGACCTTTTGTAAGATATGCCACATACATAGACGATGCATAGTATTTGGTAGTACCTGTGCAATTGCATTCGCCATGGCTTTGTCATCATCCGTAATAATAACAGATGGAGTGTGTCCACACATTGCCTCTACCCAAGTTTGTAACAACCATTTATACGATTCGGCAGTCTCGTTCACAAGTAAAGCACATCCGAACATCATTGATTGGTGATGGTGGTTGACTCCAGTAAAAGGAACAAAAGGCATGCTGTAACGATTGGTCAAATATGTAGCATCAAAGGTAACAACATCTCCAAAATATTGACATGCGAGCCTTGATCTTGAATCTGCCCAAAAACAATTTCCCATACAATTATTTTGATCCACTTGAATTGCATAGACAAATCCTGGATTTTTTGATTGGCATGTTTTGAAATAATTATACATTCTCTGTGCATCACCTTCTTTCAAAAGCTTTCGTCTCTTATTTCCCAAGTAATTTTGCACATCCATTGTCACGCAACCAATTGGAGTACCAACACTATTTTCTTGCTCTAAAACGGACACTATCTTCCGAGGGGGTACACCGGCATCATTGAGAACATCAATGAGATTTTTCTGAGCTGCACTTATTCCTCTATTGCCCCGAAGTAATAATGTACTTTTTGGAGAACACAACTCATGATTATGTTCGGTTACAAACTTACTCACAACCCATTTTTCATCATCTCTTCTTATACTCATCATTGCTTTACATCCAATCATTGTTTCGTAGCGAGGTGCACAATTCTTACGCTTCTTGTGATAACTCGGACGACAAAATCCTTCTCTATAACAAGAAAATTCTACTCCAATCACTGATTTATCCTTAAGAGATCGGCGAGTTCGATTTTTCCGAATGCTAAAGCCCTTTCTTTTTGCATATGCTCCATAACAACTCATAGCATCTTCACATTCCTCAAAAACCAAACCTATACATGGTTCTCGAGGACCCATAATCGAAGATGACTTAATAGGTTGAACTTTTTCCTTTTCTGAAAATTCTAGATCCTTGAAACCATTCATTGAATTTTCCTCCATAACGAACTCTTCCCCCAAAATTTCTCCCCTAAAGGTGTCTTCCATCACAATTCTACAATAAAATAACATGCTCACAATTTTTATAAACAATCAATTGGATAAACAGGACAAAAATAATATAAGAAACAAAACCTAATTTTTCACATCAAGTAACAGATACCTAGAGTTTTTGTTTATTGGGCTATATATTTTGGGTTTTGGGTGTGAGCTAGGTTTAGAGTTTAAGCTGGAAAAATGGATAATACATAGAAGCCCTATATGTATTTCAGTGGTCAAAAAACTCCAAACAAATAAAAAATCGAACCTCATAACAGAGGTCCCATTTCACGCTAACACATACAATATTAGTGTATATGGCCATATGGGTAACGTGGATGTTATTATAGTGGAGAACAACAGAAAAAGTTGGAGTAAAAGAATACAAAACTCACTTGATGAGCAGCTATGGAAGAAGACAGAACAGTAAACTCACGAGCAGCACTTTCCCCTTTTGCGCGCGAGAACCAATTTTCCACTTTTCATCCCACTGTAAAATGAACAGATAATGGGGAGTTGTGGGCCTTGTGGCATATGGGTAATTTTTTAGACCTTCAAGGGTTATATTTTTTCCGGATGAGTAGAAAAGTAAACCCATGTTCAGACACCACACGTGCTTTTCATTTGGTTTGGCACTGTGGATGACGTGTCACCGGGAGAATGATTTGGAGGAAAAGGAGACTTCTCCTCCTGAGGTGGAGATAATTTATTCTCTATTAGTAAATATTCTTTTATTTGTACAGTTGTACTAAGGAAACACACATGGAATGAAAGAAACTAAGGGGTTGTTCGGACAAAAGATTAAGCCGGCTTTCTCGTCAAAATCGGCTAAAAAAGCCACACTCCTTCTACTAAAAAAGCCACCCTCAAAAAGCCACACTGACACTTCTGGCAGAGCATCCTACGTAGGCCCCTGCATAGGACAAAATTACCAAAATACCCTATATCACACCCTCGATTTTCAACATAATTTAATATTACTTTTCGGAAATAAGATATCGCATTATATTAGATAATACCCAAAAGATAGTTCCCACATGTTCATTTACAAACCAAGACCCCAAGTTAAGAGAATTACAAATGATTTAGTCAAAAAAAATTCTAGAGTAATTAGTTACAAATCCATCTTTGTCAAAAGAATAGTCATTACAAGATGAGTAAGTAACTAATGAAATTAGCTTCCAAAATGTCTTCACATTCCAACACACGAGGCAAGCAAACTATAGTCCGGCATTGCAACTTGAAAAGAATAATAGGTTGAGCTACACTAGCTCAGTAAAAAAAATCTCTTAAAAATCTATATGCTGATGAGATGATAACCGTGGATATAATGAATCGAGCTAAATGGCAAGTCCTTATTGTAGGAAGAGAACTAGCGACGATTCTAAATCATTAGAATACAAGGAACTTAACACACAATGATCAATCCAATATTGATACGTACTAACACCGTTTACTAGCATAGGTGCATTCTCACACACATGCACACATACAAGCACACACACCTTCCACTGACTTTCCACCCCTTGCAATTTTGTGTTTCCACCCCTTGCGTCATAGTAAGCTCCACTCCTTACAATTTTGTGTTTCCACCCCTTGCGTTACAATAAACTCTACTCTTTGCGATTTTGTATTTCCACCACTTGCGTCACAATTTTGTGTTTCCACCCCTTGCGTCACAATAAACTCTACTCTTTGCGATTTTGTATTTCCACCACTTGCGTCACAATAAAGTCCACTCATTTCGATTTAGTGTTTCCACCCCTTGCGTCACAATAAACTCCACATTCAACTTCACAACAACGACCACATTATCATTACTATCAACACCAAAATCACATACTAATTCCACACATAACAACATTATCCAAGACATCACAAATAACTCATGGATCACAAGTGTCAAGACAAAAATTACATCATTCAAGAGAATTTGAAATCCTTGAACCCTAAGGTGTTCCACACAAGCCATATATAGCAATCAATCACAAATATAACACGTAATCACCATATAACATGTAGAGAAAGAGAGAAATCTCTACCAAAGTGAATTTTGAGCAAAACCCTAAGTCTGCCAAGTGAATTAAGCCCAAATCTTTCAAGAACAAGCTCCTCCCAAGCTTTGATACAAGATCTAAAGAAGATATCACCCAAAAACAAGATAAGCAAGTATAGATCAATAAGTGATTGAGAGAGGAGAGAGAGAGAGAGAAACGTGATTGAGTGCCAAAAGTTAGAGAAAGAACACCAAACTTACCATTTGTTCACCAAATGTGAGATTCAAGTGAATTTGAGGAAGAAAACACTTGGATCTTGAAGATTTGAGGTAAAAATCAAAAGATTTGAGTGAGGTTGGAGTGGGGTAAGTGAGAGGGGCTGTTTCTAGATCTGTTTCGTGGGTTTTTGGTGTGAAAAATGGTAAAATAGGGTATTTATAGTGAGCTGAAATGTGTGTTGAATTTTTTGAAATTTCACAGCGGATACCGATTCTGGAAAAATGCAGTAGGGGTACTGGAACTTTTTAAATGCCAAATGAACCAAGTTTTGGACACTCGGTACTGGTATTGGCTGAAAAAAAAAGATGAAATTTCACCGACGGACATCGATTCGAACCCCGCTTGCTACCAACATTTCCAAACTTCATTTCAACACCGAACTTATAGCTTAACTGTCCACCGAATGTCCCACACATGACGACACGTTCATCCGTACAACAATGTTAATGAAAGACGCATCAAATACGATACTCTACGCTAACCTTTAATTAGAGAATAAAGAAAATAATACACGGGTCTTTACACCCTAGCACAAGATAGGTGGGTTTCCCTTTCTATTGCAATTATTGTGTAAGAATATTATAGTAATTTCGTAAGTATGAGAAGAGTCAAAACTATTAATGCCTGTCTACATCATTTCTCTCCCTGCTTCTGCCGACCTTGGCTTTTTTAGATTAAGCCAATAAACCATGGTTAATCTTTTGTCCAAACAACCCCTAACTAGACTTCTTAATCTTATGAAATCCCTACTATAATCAAGCCTTGAAGGAACAAAAACATGAAATCAATTAATCAGAGTTTGCAGATCAAAAATAAAATTAATTAGAGTTTCATACCGTTCAAAAGATATCTATCAAACAAAATCCATATTGTTAGAAAAATTATTTGCATAAACATATTATTTTTAAGCTTGAAATTGCATTCTTAAAAACGAGTTCTGAAACGGGGCCTTAATTACTCCATAAGATAAACATAAATTGTCGTAGACAATCATATTATTCTCTATACATAAAGGAAATGGAAAAAGAAAAATAATTGCTAACCACTGCCCAATGGATGAAGGATACAAACAGTACTAAGCGCTAAACCACAATCTACTGAGACTAAATGGGCACTGAACAACTGAATCTCAAACTAGGCAAGCAATGACGATATGTCTACTTGATGAAACGAAAGCGCCTTCACGGTCGTATTAGCAGAAAACGACTAGATCTAGATAAGGATGTTAAAAGGCATTACTATCTCCATGAAACACGGTTATATGGAGGATTCAACTCAAAATAGAGCATATATCCGAAGGAGATCGCACTCTCCAAATCAAAGCAATTTTCCGTATGTCAAGCACTCTATAATTAATTGACAGTGTCACGGAGGGATTGGATCTTCAGAGATTAATCGATGTGCGTGTGAATTGAACCGAACATTTAGTAGTCGCTTTACTAGGGAACGTACATTCGACAAGATTTGAACGATGTAAGTACTCTTTGAGCATATCCCATAAATCTGCCATATGCTGGTTTCACGTTTCCCTGCTTGTCTAATTCTTTAGATTTGCAAATCTAACAGTGTGCACTGATTAATTTAAAATTAATCTTGTCCCCCTAATCGTGG
>BPLS01030817.1:153579-170099 GCA_019656275.1 Rhododendron kiyosumense | reverse complement strand
TTTTTGCTTCTTGATAAGTAATGTGGTACTATTGTCTGTGTGCATTAGTAAAACCCAACAATAGGGTCAATGCACTCCAATTTTATCCCAAGCAAAGCAATACTTTCTTCTCCTCCCTTTTTGCTTCTTGATAAGTAATGTGGTACTATTGTCTGTGTGCATTATACTAATGCTTACATGGTTTAACAAATGTACTTGGAAACATTTGTTTCTTAAGCTAAGCATATCGCACAATGTAAAACACTTACACTCCACTGAGTTGACTTATTTTGTTTGATTGCAGATATTCTGGTACCATGGCAGCAATGAGCATGGTTGGCCACATCCTAGGCTTAGGCGACAGGCATCTGGATAATATTCTTATCGATTTTACTACTGGGGACATTCTGCATATTGATTATAATGTGTGCTTTGATAAAGGGCAAAGACTAAAGATTCCTGAAATTGTGCCCTTCCGCCTGACTCAGACGATGGAAGCAGCTTTAGGTTTGTCTGGGATCGAAGGCAACTTTAGAGCAAACTGTGAAGCTGTTCTTGGTGTTCTACGGAAGAATAAGGACATTATATTGATGTTGTTGGAAGTATTTGTTTGGGATCCACTGGTGGAATGGACACGTGGAGATTTCCATGATGATGCAGCAATCATAGGTGAAGAAAGAAAAGGCATGGAGCTGGCAGTTAGCTTGAGTCTGTTTGCATCCCGTGTTCAAGAAATCCGTGTTCCATTGCAGGTACTCTTGTATGTCAATAAATGATGAACATCAGCCCATCCTGCCCAAGAAATAAATTGGAAAATGACGAACAGAACAAGAAATAAGAGGCACAAGAAAGAGCAAAAGAAAAGGAGAAGGGATTCTTCTTCTTTTGTCCTTTCGTCAATGGAATTTTTTGATTATTCCCATTATATGGTTCCACATGCTTGCTTTATTGAATTTTCATGCAGCATTTGAGTTTATGAATCCTTGCATTTTATTCAGATTTTAGCAGAGCTATTTTTGTTGCTAGCATAATTGAAGCTAATTAATTGGTATTCCTTTTCAACGGTTGTTTACCCGGATGTCCTTTTGTATACAAGAGTGTTACTTATCTCTTGAATATTATCAGGAGCATCACGATCTTCTACTTAGTTCCTTGCCGGCTGTTGAATCTGCACTTGAGGTATGCAGAACTTCCTCAAAGTTTTTAGGTGACTGGTTTGAAGTTTGTCATTAATTTGGTCTTTCTTTGACACTGAGAATTCCCTTACAGAGGTTCGCGAGCATTCTAAATCAATATGAGCTGGTTTCTGCTCTTTTTTATCGGGTTGATCAAGAGAGGTCTAACCTTGTTCTGCATGAGACATCTGCAAAGTCCATTGTTGCTGAAGCAACATGTAATTCAGAGAGGACCTGTGCCTCATTTGAAATACAGGCTAGGGAATTCACTCAAGCCAAGGCGGTGGTAACAGAGAAAGCGCAAGAGGCAACAGCTTGGATGGAGCAACATGGAATGATCCTTGATGCTTTACGAAGCAGTTCAATTTCGGGAATCAAAGCCTACTTACAACTGACAGGTACTGAGGAAGCATTGTCTCTTACATCTGCTGTCCTCGCGGCTGGTGTTCCATTGACTATTGTTCCGGAGCCCACACAAGTTCAATGTCATGATATAGATAGAGAAGTTTCTCAGCTCATTGCTGAAATGGATCATGGACTTTCTTCTGCTGTAACAGCCGTCCAAGAGTATTCTTTGGCTTTGCAACGTATTCTACCATTAAATTACCTCACAAGCAGCCCAGTGCATGGTTGGGCACAAATTTTGGAACTTTCTGTAAATAGCCTTTCCTCTGATATCTTATCCCTTGCGAGAAGACAGGCTGCTGAGCTGATTTCAAAGGTTCATGGAGATGGATTCGAGTCTAGTAGTAGGAGTTATGATGATCTGTGTCTAAAAGTGGAGAAATATGGGGAAGAGATAGAGAAAATTGAGCAAGAATGTGCTGAACTTCTGAGCTCGATTGGCTTAGAGACTGAATCAAGAGCTAAGGATCGGCTTCTCTCTGCTTTTACCAAGTACATGCAGTCTGCTGGCCTTCCAAGGAAAGAAGATGCAAGATTGCAAGGGGAGCTAGAAGATAAGAGGGAGAAGGTGCTGACTGTCTTAAATATAGCAGTGACTTCTATATATAGTGAGGCTAAGCGTAGAATGCTTGACATATTTGGCAGTTCCACATATAGTATGGGTAGAAGTACAGGAAGTGTGCTGCAGTCTGATCTTGTAATTATTTTCGGTGACTTGGAAGAGCAAATTGAGAAATGCGTATTGGTAGCAGGATTTGTAAGTGAACTATGGCATTTTATTGGGAGTTTATCTATTGTTGACCGAGATGGTAATGGTTCAAATAATTTTGTCCAAAGGAACTGGGCTTCCATTTTCAAAACTAGTTTATTCTCTTTTAAGAACTTGGTTGGGCAAATGATTGAAGTTGTTTTACCGGATTTGATAAGATCTGTTGTATCTTTCAATTCAGAAGTTATGGATGCATTTGGATCTCTCTCACAAATCAGGGGATCCATTGATACAGCACTGGAGCAGCTGGTTGAGGTTGAATTAGAGAGGGTATCTTTAGTTGAATTGGAGCAGAATTACTTTGTTATGGTTGGTCTCATCACTGAGCAGCAGTTGGCTCTTGAAGAAGCTTCTATGAAGGGTAGGGATCATCTTTCTTGGGAAGAAGCTGAAGAACTTGCCTCTCAAGAAGAAGCTTGTAAAGCAGAGCTGGACAAACTCCATCAAACGTGGAACCAGAAGGACATGCGAACTTCTTCTCTGCTGAAGAGGGAAGCTAGTATTAGAAATGCTCTGATTTCTGCTGAAATGCATTTTCAATCCCTAGTGGGTGCTGAAGAGGAGGGTGACTCGCACATCGTAAGGAGCAAAGCTCTTTTGGCTGCACTTGTTCAGCCCTTCTCTGAGTTGGAATCAATTGATAAGGCATTGGCTACACTTGGTGGCCCGTTTGCTTCTTGCTCCAATGGTATTTCTCATCTTTCAGACTTGATGACTTCCGGTTGCCCCTTATCTGAATACATCTGGAAGTTTCCCAACTTACTGAACAACCACTCGTACTTTATTTGGAAAGTTGGCGTTATGGATTCTTTTCTTGATTCCTGTATACATGATACAGCTTCATCTGTTGATCAAAACTTGGGATTTGACCAGCTTCTCAGTCAAGAGAAGAAAAAGCTTGAACTTCAACTTCAAGGACATATAGGCCAATACTTGAAAGAGCGAGTTGGTCCTATTCTGTTGGCTACATTAGACAAAGAAATTGAACAATTAAAGCAATTGACGGAAATGACAAACGATGTCGCTTTTGATCAAGCGAAGAAAGATTTCGGGGCTGTAAGAAGGGTTCAACTTATGCTTGAGGAATACTGCAATGCTCATGAAACTGTTAGAGCAGCTAGGTCAGCCGCTTCTCTCATGAAAAGGCAGGTGAATGAACTTAAAGGGGCTCTTCACAAGACAAGCCTAGAGATTGTTCAGATGGAATGGGTGCATGATGTTATCGCGAATCCATTACATACCGTCAGGCTCATCTCTCATAAATTTCTTGCAAGTGAAGATAACTTAATTTCAGCAGTCCTAAACCTCAGTAGGCCTAAATTGTTGGAAAGTATACAATCTTCTGTGTCAAAAATAGCTAGGTCAATGGAGGGCCTACAAGCTTGTGAAAGAACAACTGTTGCAGCAGAAGGGCAGCTTGAAAGAGCTATGGGGTGGGCCTGTGGTGGTCCAAATTCCAGTTCGATGGGAAGTACCACAGCAAGGAATTCAGGAATACCTCCTGAATTCCACAACCATCTTGTGAGACGACGACAATTGTTGCGGGAAGCTCAAGAAAGGGCATCAGACATCATCAAAATCTGTATGTCAGTATTGGAGTTTGAAGCATCAAGAGATGGCATTTTTCGGACTTCAGGAGATCTTTATCCCTTTTCGAGTGGTGCTGATGGAAGGACATGGCAGCAAGCTTACTTGAGTGCATTAACAAGATTGGATGCCACTTACCATTCTTTTACTCGTTAGTTTCTATCTCTCTTAGTTAATTGACGTCTGAAGAGAAGAAGATCAAATCATTTTGTTACCTTTTTGTATGGATGATCAACGTAAATGTTTTGTTCTTTGTATATCAGGTGCTGAGCAAGAGTGGAAGCTTGCGCAGATCACCATGGATGCTGCTTCCAATGGCTTGTTTTCTGCGACTAATGAACTCAGCATTGCATCTGTGAAAGCAAAATCGGCTTCAGGTCACATAATTCTCAGTTGATACACAAACATGCACGCGCGCGCGCACACACATCCATTTAGTCACATGAATTCATATTTGAACTTTAGGTATAGCTGTGAAGCTATACAATATTTACACACTGTATGACCCCTGGCATGTCAGATTGGTTATTACGTTAATTTATAACTTGTTTAGATCGTTATTTGCATTTGATCCTTTGAAGTGGTTGATAAATGTTTATTTAGGTTGCCATTATCTATGCTGAAATTGTAAACTTCCTTATGTAAAGTGATTGAAAACTGTAGTTGCTGGACTAACTTTGAACTAAACGAGTGGAAGGGACTAATTGGGATTATGTTTGGCTAGTCTCAAGTCACCGAGTTATCAAATTGTTGGCTAGTATGAAATATTTTTTTGTTTAACCTCTGAGAAGCCTACAAATTACATTTGAATTTCTATGTACTTCTGCTGTTAAAAAAAAAAAGGAAAAAGAATTTTAATATACTTGGGATAATTAGGCTCTGCATTATTGTTAATAAAATGATGTTCCTCCATCACAGACCCCCTTTTTTTTTCCTTAAGTGCAATTTAGGCATAAGCAGTTTCCAGCACGGTTTGACGAACATGGCCATCATTTTCCTTTTGTTTGCTTTCGTGTAGTAACTGAGCAGTGTACTTTTTTATCACAGTCCCAAGTACACATGAATACATGCATTGTGTAACATGATGTGTTGATTTCTCTTATGTAGGCGATTTGCAAAGCACTCTTGTTGCAATGAGGGATTGTGCCTATGAAGCCAATGTGGCACTATCTTCTTTTGGGCGTGTTATAAGGAGCCACACTGCATTGACTTCCGAGTGCGGTTCCATGCTTGAAGAGGTATAATGCTTCAATATTTGTTCGGCTGATCTCATTATTCTTGCATGGTGTACTATTGGTGATGATTATGTGCTATGATGGAAGTAAATCCTTTAAAATCCTCAAATTTATGATACTTGGACTTTTTATTGCATCGTAGGGATTTTTATTTTTGTCTGTGCATTTGGATATTTATGGAAGTTGAATTTGTTGGTGAGGTGAAGGCAACCATCACATGAGTGTGGCAAATTTGAATCACTATACAAAACAAACAATAAAATCCCCAATCATTGGGGTTATGGGCGGGAGAGGATTGAAGACAGCCCAAACCTTTGCCAATATATGCACATAGTGGCTGCTCTCAGAATACCACTGAAACAATGGCCCCCCCTATATCTCCAAGAACCAAGGAGCTAAAGAGATGTTTTGCTGGGGAACCATGCCCCCAAATCAAAGCTGAAAGGCATCAGAGAAGGCAGGCCCAGAGACCCAAACCTTTTGCAAATTTGGATCACTATCATTTCATAAAACACAAAGAAACCCCTTTTTGCATCAAATGTGGCGAAACCTCCCATCTTCCTCAATGGCCCCGTTTTAGATGTTGACTATTCCATTTATGGATGAAACAAATGGAAAAAACCATTTGGACCATTCAAAGACCAAAGGATTTGCAAACACAAGTCAAAAATATTGGGATCAAGAGCGCCAAATACTTAGAACTGAGCCCGCTTGGGAGCCCCAAGAAGCAGCCAATCCCTGACATTCTGCACCTTCCTCCTCAGTACCACATTCACACACAAACCTGACACTGCCTCAAAAAAAGTAAGGTGACAGTCAAGCTACCTCAGTTCCTTCTCTACACATGAAAAGTGTCAGTGTGACCAAATCAATGGTTAATGCCCACACCGATTCTATGTGCAATTCCAAAAAATTGCCCTTGTTGCCAATCTTCTACAGAAGTAAAAAGAAGATTTTCATCCGATATCTTTTTAAATTATTTTTTCCTATGCAGTTGCTGGAAGTAGCATATCTATTACCTTAAGACCATTATTAGTAAGAGATAATATTGATCTCCACAAAATAGTGTTTGACTAGCTAGAGAATGCCCCATTAGAGACATTTTATATCACTACTTAATTGTATGGCTTCTTTCTTTCTGTTTCTGTTTCTGTTTCTCTTTTCCAGTCTTTGAACTTGCTGCCTCATACAAATTCTAACTTGGATTATTTAAGACACTTTGTGGTTTTTTTGTGTGGCTAACTTTGCTGTACTTTGCTTTAGGTCCTGGCAATAACTGAAGGTCTGCATGATGTCCACAGTTTGGGGAAGGAGGCTGCTGCAGTACATTCTTCTCTCATGAAAGATCTGTCTAAGGTTGTACTTGTCTCCGAATCATGATTCATAGTTTATTAATCATATTTGCTGAAATATGTTGTGGCTTTCAACGTATGAAACCTAGTCTGCTTATTGAATCATATTTATGTGTGTGGTTGCTTTCGGTTTTCTTCAGGCAAATACAATCCTGCTTCCTCTTGAATCCATGTTATCTAAAGATGTTGCTGCTATGACTGATGCTATGGCAAGGGAAAGAGACACCAAAATGGAAATATCTCCAATTCATGGTCAAGCCATATACCAGTCTTATTACATAAGAATGAAAGAGGCTTATCAGACTTTTAACCCCTTGGTGCCATCTGTCACTATCTCTGTGAAGGGAGTCCATTCCCTGTTGACCAGATTGGCTAGAACTGCAAGTCTTCATGCAGGAAATCTTCATAAGGTGCTACACTAGAATTGAGATATTTTTTTTTATTAGAATTAATCGTAAGGCGTCTGTAACAGGCTAACAGCATAAAATATTTTCCTAAAACATAATTACCAATTTCATGCTGAGTGGTTCCATAATCCATATAATTTAGAGTAATCTATTCCAGGCAAAATGTCTTACAAGAAGAAGAAAACAATTTACCCGTCCGATTTTCACATATAAGTATACCCTCTCTACTTGTGTCTTTTGGGGTCCCCGCCAGTCTTTCCTCTTTTTCCTTCTGTGGTACAAGTCTGTTCTCTTTCTACTGGAACTATTATAGACCATACTATGCAATCCCAGGTCTCAAGCCTTGTCGATTTTCATGTTATACCCCCGTGATTCCCAATTCACTGAAGCACTTCATCAACAAATAAAAAATTCTTCACCTATTTGAATTATCAATCTGAATATTGGGAATCTGGGATTGCAATGAAAAACCATTTCACCGTTGGTCCGTGGTCTCTGTGCTGAGTTTTTGTAGCACCCAATTGATAAATTCTTTTGCCTGGATATTTCTTTCAAGGTTTGATGCCAAACACTGGAATATTTTTATGATGTTATTTTACATGTGAAACTGGTTTTACGGGAAAATTATTTTCCCCGGTAAATTCTTCCACAACAAAACAAAAGGACCAATGTGTAGGTTCTGAAAGATTACTGAATTTAATGTTATTGGTATTCCAGGCTCTTGAAGGACTAGGAGAAAGTGAGGAAGTGAGGTCGCAGGAGATAAATTTGTCGAGGCCAGAAGCTACAGTCAATGATAGTGACTACTTTAGTAAGGAGGGAGAGTTCTTCTCCAAATGGGAAGGAGAAAGTGGCGAGGAATCTCTTGGAGTGAGTGGACTATCTTTACAAGACAAAGAGTGGATATCTCCTCCAGATAGCATCTGCAGTAGTAGCTCAGAGACTGGTGCCATGTCAGCAGATGGAAGTCCTGAAGATAGCTTCAATGACCCAGAAGTTCAACAACTAGTACATAGTTTGAGAAGCATGGAGGCCAAAAGATCTTTGGAATCCACTCTAATGTCTCGAACTGAGTCCACTCTAATGTCTCGAACTGAATCGGAAGAAACTTTGCCTCATGAGCAGTCAGAATTTAAAGAGGCTAGTAATGGTGATACTGGTTCTATAGATGAATGTCAGAAACTGGGGGAATCAGCATATGATGAATCTGTTTCTGGGGTTGCTGATAATAAGGAAAACCTACAGGTGAAGTCTGGGCTTAAAGATGAATATTCTGCATTAAACCAAGAGAAGAATGGAGATGAACATGGTGAAACTCCATTTCCTATAACCGACGGTGGAAATCGAGTATGCAGGGGTAAGAATGATAATGATCTGACTACCCTTTCATGTACTTGTATCTGTAGTAGGGTATTACAAATGCCTTTCAAATTTAGTCAAGTTTTGAGGTTAATCATTCATATTTAGCCCAGCTTGATGATCAAGTGCATATGAAACGATGGAACAGTTAATTGTCAAAATCATGTCACATTTGAAATGGAACTAATTTATTAATGCTAGAAGGAAACTGAATTTGTACATGAAGATTCCATAAGTCAACTAGTGCGTGGTAGGCTTTTGTCTTACCTCGTGTTAAGTCTAAACTGTTTTTCTTTGTAGTCAGGGACATTTTTCAGTCAATAATGTTTCACTGAACATCCCATCTGTACAGTGTATTGGCCTATTGGGATTTAATCTTGTAACACAAACAGATCTTGTATTTTGGTATCTGGACATCTATAACACTAACTGAGTATGTGCCTCTTAAATACCACTGCTTGTTAGGAGAAATTTCAGCTTATACTTGCAAATGTAGTCTTGTTTGACATTTATGTGCGTATGTGGCATTGTGCTGGCATATGGAGATAATCTATGACAGTTTGTTAGAAGGATGTGAAGTATAGTCTGTCTTACTAGCATTATGATGTCTATTTACTTTTCCCGGATTGGCTGAAAGCATTTAACTTCTTGATTCAGCATGAACATTTGACTAATAGAATATGGGAACTTGCTTCATTCTGTATTGTAAATTCTTTTCACATGTAGGTAAAAATGCTTATGCATTGTCAGTTCTAAAGCGAGTCGAAATGAAGCTAGATGGCCGAGATATTGCCGACAACAGGTACCTAATTCCGTTGAATATCTTATGGTCTTTTCTCGTAAAATTAATGCTAACAAGGCACTGTACTTCTTTCAGAGAAATCAGTATTGCAGAGCAAGTGGAATATCTACTTAAGCAAGCAACCAGCGTGGATAATCTTTGCAATATGTATGAAGGTTGGACTCCTTGGATTTGAGGTTTGAGAAGCATGCTCATAGAAAATCTGTCATGTTTGAAACCTTTCAGCCCTGGCATCCCATATTTATAGGCTTCCCGGTTAGGCCATTCTGATTTGTTGGCTCCTTCTCGGATATGAAACGCAACAACATTTGGCTGAAATATCTCACAGGATCCCACAAGCCTCTTTCAAAGACCAACCTTGGGATCAGTGGTTTCTATGGCCGAGTAGAACTCCAAACCAGCTTCAAACCTTGAGCAATTGTCTTGTGAGGCCAACACCTATGGATTGCCTCTTTGCTTGTTTGTGGGCAGATCACAGCTTGTCAAGTGCTTTCCAACTTTGCCGGTTGAGGGGCTCGCGAAGGAGGTATTTGTTCCTGTTTCTGCTGCTGCAATGAATTTACTTTTGTGGAAACAGCTTATCCATTCGGATCCCCATTGCTGGAATGCTTTTTCTTAAAGAAACCGGCTTATATTCTGTTACACCATTTTTATTGGGGGTTGAATGAGAGATACAGGCAATAGAATGTGCTTTTCAGAGGATTACGACCCTTGATACGCATCTGTGGGAAGATTAGAATTGCTGTTCTTTGCTGTTCTTTATCTCAGGGATTGGGTGTGCAATTCTCGGGGCAATGTCAGTTGGTGGAATTGTCAGACTAGCTAAATCAGTTTGAACACCACCATTCCAATGAGTCCATCGTCTATGTTGTAATTTCAGTGACCTTTGTAATTAACTTCATCATCACCCAAGGCAGCTTTTGTTCAGTAATTTTCTGGATTGTTTGCCAGGGGCAGGGCAGACTGTATTTGCTTCTGTATGTTGTCCTACTCTTAACTATATTTTAGACATGGTCCAAACTTCAATTCGTTTGACATATTCAGCATTAAATAGTTGCACGATGCTTTGGTTTTGAGTGCTCACTTTGGATCATTTTTTTGGGTTTTGAGGACAGGGTAGCCTTTGTGATTTTGAACGAAGGAAGTAAGGTAATGAGCACTGAAATTAAATCGGGTGTCTGGTCAATCCTCTCTGCTGCCATTCGCTGGCTTGGGGGCATAGTTATGTCCCTTGAGTTCCTCGATTGTTGGAGTTTGTAAGGGGGCAAGGATTGCTTTCTGAGGGCAGTCATTCTAAGTAAATATATTGCCGAAAGTTAGATCGGTCTATAGTTCTTCCCTCCATACCCTGGCCCCGCCAAAATAAGGATTACAAGTCCTAATTTGTTTAGCGTTTTTTTTTTTATCCGAATTTGTTTAGCGTTTAACTCCAACAGTTCTGTTGATTGGGCATAAGTAAATGCTTGGTTTTGAATCATAGTGGAAGAAAGAGAGATGAACAATTAGACTGTCTGATGACTCATTTCTTTGGGACAAATATACTTCGGTGGATGGATGCTGATCTTTGATTAACTCGAAAGTTTGCATCACATGAGAGTAAGAATTGGGGGATGGTGGTGTGTGCAGTACTATGTTGCGCACCTCTAAATCATCGGATCGTGCATCCGACGGCTCGGATCTCATCTTGACAATGAACGGCTCTTCGATTGTTGGTTGTCGAGATGAGATTTGACCGTTGGATGCACGATCCAACGGCTCGGAGCTCCGCATCACGGTGTTGTGTACCTCACTGTACAGCACTAACCCGAAGTCCGGTATTAGTAGGTGAGCATTGTCATGCAATATTTTAGGCCATCACTGAAATTATTGAAATGCATTTCTTGTTAATTAATGAATATTACATGTTTTTATTTTCAAAAATGCTACGGACACATACGTTTGTACACATATTTTGCGCATACACTTTTATGGGGCCTACCTCGAATCCCACCAATATGATCCGAACCGCTCATTATTTTTAAAATAATGTTTTAAGACTTTTTGTAAAAAATCAACTCGATAGGATATCGGTAAGGGCTTTTTCAGAAATCATAGTGTGAATCAGACTGTTTCACCCTATGATTTCTGAAAAAGCCCTTACCGATATTCTATCGAGTTGATTTTTTACAGGAACTCTTAAAAATTATTTTAAAAATAATGAGCGGTTCGGATCATATTGGTGGAATCCGAGATTGGCCTCATAAAAATGTATGTGCAAGATATGTGTAAAAGTGTATGTGCAAGTAGCCTGACTCTTTTATTTTTCATTTGTCAATTAGGAAAAATTGCCCCCACGCGAAAATAATTCAGGATGCTTCCTCGGGGCCTGGATAAACGAACTTGGTTGCTTCACTTGCTTGGTTAAACTGAAAGCTCGTGTTCCAAAATCCCACAATTTAAACGTGAAACCATAGTTCTGAATACCGTACTGGTCAGGGTACCGGTTTTTCTACTGGTACGGTACGTACCGGTACCGGACAAATACCGGATACCGTTTCGGATTTACCGCAACTACAATATATATAATAATTATATATAATTATAATTCAAAAAAATTTTCCATACCACGCAATTCATCATAAAATACCTATGTGTTTGCCTTTTGTACCATATTGCCTAGTTACAAAACTCTTTTCCATCTTAATGATGTTGCACACTAGTGGACTTGTGAATAAGGACCTAAAGAGAAGTTTCGCGCGTTCAGGAAAATAGGCCGTGGCCAAAGACAATTAGGAAAAATTGATCCGGAAACCAATTGAGCCTCGCGCATGTACTATTTTTAAGCTCACGTTTTGCTAAAATTCTGAAAAACATTTTTTATTTAACCCAAAAAAAATTATGAAACTTGTTTTTTTTTACCAAAAAATGATAAACATGACAAAAAAGAAAAAAAAACATGCCAGAAAAAAAAAAAACCATGACAGGAGACAAAAAAAAAAACACTCTGCAAAATCTCGGCCGGAATTTCCGGTATGCCGGTACCGGCCGGTATTTTCCGAGATGACCGGTACCGGGCGGTACCGACCGGTATTTGGTCCGGAACGGTATTGGGGGGTTAGGGTACCGGTTTTCCTCAAATCCGGCCGGTACCGGCCGGTACGGTACGGGATTAATAACATTGCGTGAAACCGAGTCTGCAGTATTTTTGTCTTTTATGTCAAATCAAAATACCATTCATTACTCGTTTTGGGTCTAGTTCAGTCTTAGTTTTTATGAGCTCGGAATGGAGTTGTTTATTTTGTAGATATCGTTAAGTAATACTTCCTTCGTCCCAATTTGTTTTATTTAATATTGTAAATTTAACTTATTTAGAGAGCATAATGATTATATGTAAAAATAATTTAGTTTTCAATATTTACCCTTAACCTTTTTTTGAAAAGTTACTATACTTCAAAAAAGTAAGGGCAAAAAGATAATTTTATTCATTTAAAAGTCAAACAGACTAATGAATTGGGATAAGACATAGTCAAAAAGTTGACAAAAAATCGAAGAGAGTACTAGTTATAACAAGCATGGAGTACAATGGTTGGAACGCGTAGCTGTATTTAGGGGTGGCAAATTGGCTGGTTTGGGCTAAATTGGGTAAGTTGTAAGTGGATTGGGTCTGTAATGGGTTATTGACCCATTTAGAAACCCATTAATTATGAGTCTAATTACTCATATCCGACCTGACCCATTTATTTAAAACTAAACATGCCCCGCCCATTGACCCAATTACTTCTTCTTCTTTTTCTGAATGACATTAATCCAATTATATATATATTAAAATTTTAAAATGACAAAAATACCCATGTACACTAAAATGACCATATTACCAATAATATTGGCCCCGTTCCATAATATTTTCTTAAAATAAGTATTTATTTCATATTTTCAAACTCAAAAATAATGTAAATGAAAAATATTTTTTTTGATTTTTTTGCACCGTACAAAAGATTTTATCAAGATCTTTTAAATAAGATCCATATTATATATTTTTAAATTTCATTGAGCTCATTATTTTTTAATTTAAAATTACCTTTTTAAAAAATAAGTACTTAAAAGTCATTCTGAAACGGGCCTAAATAAAATACCGAAACTTGGACCCCAAGGCCCAAACTTCTTGAAAACGAGTGTAAAACTGTTGCACTTTTCACCGCGTTGATATTTTACCGTCTTGACCGTGCCGACGTACATGTCCAAACCCAAAGCTGCTCTACGTACATATCCCTCGTACATATGGATTCAAGACTCGTATTAGGTATTACAAAGATGATTAGAGTCGTTCATTTCGTTCAAAATATCCTGTTTAGTGTCTCTAGTAAAAAATCAACTCAATCAGATATCGGTACGGGTGTTTACATAACATGGAGTACAACTTTGCTTCAAAATGACTGAATTATGGAACAAAGTTGTTTGTTTCATAAATGCTCCTACCGATATCCGATTGAGCGCATGTTTTACAAAGACCGTTAAAAAAATATTTTGAACAAAATGAGCAGTTCTGATCATATTTGCGGGATCCGATACAGGTCCCAAAGCAACATGTATGTTGGATATATGCATATCCATATGTGCTCATTTTTTTCAATCATGTACCCAAAAAAAAAAACTTTTCGATCCAAACATTGACGTATGATGAGATTTAACATCGACCTGATCCAAATTCTAGAGAGAGAAACAAACAAACGGAGACAAAATGCAAGGAAGTTGGAGAAGTTACACTAGTAACGAAGACGAGATCAGCTATGGAGATCACTCGGTGTTGGCGAGAGAGGGAGGAGATTGTTTCACGAAGGTTTTCTTTGTTAGGTTATATTCATAACTTATTGAGTCATTTAAGTTAACACAATTAATAAATGGGTCAGATGGGCTGGACCCATTCTAACCTAACTAATAAATGGGCTAAATTGGTCCTATTTTCTAGCGAGTGAGTTTGGATTGATTAATGAGTATGAGTTCAATTTGCCACCCCTAACAGTATTACGCATCAATGAAAAACCTCACGTTATGGTGGTGATCAGAGTACCTAATTGAGTACATAATTTTACGATTTCCAGGCCTACAACTGAACACCGTCTCAAATAACGTTATCGAACCAGCAATCACCTTCGTCTTCTCATAAGCACGGTTACTACTCAGGATATTGAAGTACCACGTAACGTGATACTTTCAAAGGACGTAATTGATCCCGCCAACAGTATCCCTGTGTCTTCTTCTTAGAACCACAATTACTAATTAAAGGTGTTAGGGCGTCACGTAGACTTGCGAACAGGTAACCACAGTTTTTGCGGTGAACGTTTTCAGGTCTACAAACGAACGTCGACGTCATTCAACGCCACGATCGGTGTCATCGTGTGTCGAAAGTACGATTACGAGCGGCGTTGAGGCATGCACGACGCGATCTGATCGGAATGGAAAGTTACTCCTCAGTCCTCATAGCCTCACCACGACAACCTTCAATTTACCACCCATCGAACAAGTCTGCCTGCATGCACAACCCAAGCACCGCCGCGAACAGATCGAGGCCCACTTGCACCGACTCAACCTACAACTGTTTGAAATCACCGGCTTGTTCAGAGACTCTCCAAACCTTCACTGACTTGTCCAAGCTCCCACTATACACTATCCACCGCCCACCATGGCCGCCCTCCTCCTCTTCCTCCACCACCGCCAAGCACTTCACCGGCCCACTATGTCCATACAACACGGTCAAGCACATATGGTTCCCGCCCTCATCCCTCCTCCACACGCAGATACTATTATCCGCGGACCCGCTGGACACCAGGCTCCCCGCCGTGGCCAGGCACAGCACTGCCATCTTGTGGCCGCGCAACATCCCGCGGTGCACCAATACCTCTCTTTCGAGTTCCCAGAAGTTGACCAGGCCGTCGGACGACCCGCCGTAAACCGCCTTCGCCGCGGAGTTCACCGCCACCGCCGTCACGCCGGCCTCCTCCTGCTTCAACAATGTTTGCACCACCACGTGCTTTGAATTTGATCCCTGTAATAATTCCCTTCTCCATACCTTGACCGACCCGTCTGCCGATCCGGTCAGCACCAGCCCGTTGAACCCGGCCACGACGATGCTATTAACAGCATCGTCATGAGCCGGGATAGACTCCAAGCACTTGGAGTCCGAGACCCTCCAGACTTTAACCATCTTGTCCCAAGACCCCGAGTACAAAACCCCGTGTTCTTCATCCAAGCTCATGCACGAAATGGTGTCGTAATGTCTGATCCACGGGGCGTTGCGGCGTCCCTTCCGCCGCACCCGGACGTAGTTTTTCGGGTTCAACGAGGTCACAATTTGGTCCTTTTTCCTGGGCAGGGTCCCCACGCGCTCCAGGTGGTCCTCAGAAACCCGGGTCTGTAACTCTGATTTCCAGACCCGGATTTTCCCGTCGTGGTGACCGGTAAAAATCCTGTCACCGTAAATCACTATCGCTTTGACAAACCCACTGCTGGATTTAAACCAACAAAACTCATTTAAATTCTTCCAAACCCTGATGTTCTTGCTCTCCGATCCCGTGTATAACAAGTCGCCAGATACGGCTAGGGAATAGATGTGACCGTGTTCGCGAAAAAGCGAACCGATCAAACCATTCTGGGGATACGGGATTTTATCCCCGGACGAAACAATCCAGGGCGAGTGGGCGTGAAGCGGGGACGCTTCTTCGTTGGAGTCGGACGGGGATGTGAAGTACGGGAACGAGGAGGGGTCGTCGGAGTCGCTGCTGTTGCAGGGGGAGGTACTGCAGTCGTTGTGGGTTTCGTAGTGGCTGGAAGAAGGAGGAGTGGTGGTGGGTTCGGGATGGAGTAGTTTCGGGTTCTGGAGGGTGGTTTTCTCGGCGGCGAAACCGGCATTACCGGGACTGATGACGGCGGGTGTTGCGGCCATGTTTTTATCAGTAATCAGGTGAGGTGTGAATGAGATCAAAGGGAGAAATTAATGGTGGAAGAGGTGAGGAGGAAGAAGACGAGAGTTTTGTAGAGAGAGAAATTGTTTGGAGGGAATTATTATAGAAGGATGAGGAATGGGGATCGAAGGGTGGTATAAATAGAGAGTTGCGGAGGACACGTGATGAGAGTTGTACAGTGCGATGGCGTTACGGAAATGAATATCGCTGTATAAAAAATGTGATATACGTGATAAGAAGAACGGGTTTTTGAATCTTATTTTTCTATAAATTTTAATTATTTATTTGTTTCATAAATTTTACGATTCTTTTTTCCTCTTTCAAACAATAGTAATTATACAATTGTCATTAATTAGATTTCACTTTCAAAATTCCTATCTCACTCTCTCCTCCTCCCCGCTCTCTCTCTCTCTCTCTCTCACATCTTCTTATAACTTTTCGCTCCCAAAGCGACACCCCTCTAGATCAGTTTTGGTCATGAATCCAATCAATGACTCCCCCCCCTCTCTCTC
>BPLS01030817.1:136547-153569 GCA_019656275.1 Rhododendron kiyosumense | reverse complement strand
TCTCTCTCTCTCATTTCAATCACAAAGCAAGTCTATTTCAAGCTTGCGCTCTCTCTCTCTCTCTCCTCCATTTTTCTGATTGTTCGATTCGAGTCTCTCTCTCTCATTTCAATCACAAAGCAAGTCTATTTCAAGCTTGCGCTCTCTCTCTCTCTCTCCTCCATTTTTCTGATTGTTCGATTCGAGTCTTCAGGCACGAGCATGCGCTAAAAGAACTCTTTTTGAACCTAATTTAAAAAATAAATATTTCCATATAAATTAATTTCGTTGATGGGGGTGGTCAATAGTTTCGTAATTCATTTTTAATTGTGTTCAAATGCGTTGCGTCGTGGCTGAAGGCACGGGCAAACCCTAGTATACTTATAATGAGAGATACTTTCACGGCTCCTCGTGTTATTTATGGAGAAAGACGGTATCACCCGTCCGTCTCGGTAATTAATGGTCCGGATTTTAAAATAAAAAAAAATCTTAACTCTTCCTTGTTTAAAATCCGAATTATCCAAACACTTTTGAACATGCGGCATTGAGCACTGTAAACTTAGTTTTATGGAAACCTCCTTTTTAAGTTTACCTATCGCATACTAGTTTTTATTACAAACGGTAGGAGTTACAAATGTCAGAATTATATGTCAAACTGTAAATAATACCAACATACGGGAGGAGTCTCAGCTAATTGAAATAGCCTCAGCCCCAGTTTTTTTTTTAACCGAGGAACAATCCTGCAATCGAGCCACTATTGGACATCGGGAAAGACTAGCACAGCAACCCACCGCCATAACCCCCCACTTAAATCATGGAATAACCCTGCAGCCGAACCACTTGAATCGAACCTTGCTATATTACTGTCGTATTTCAAATATGCATGTTATCGAGTACGGAGTTAAGACAAATAATTTAGACTTGTCTTGGAGTATTATTTTGAAGAACAGGAGTTCTGAACTTGGTATAATTCCTATTAGAAAAGCAAAAATGCTACCTACATAATAATTCAAACACACCACAGCACAAAACATATATAATTCCTTACATATATGTGGGGCCTATATGCACTATTGTGTGTGAACCACACATATATGTAAGGAGCTGTATTTGGATTGTTATGTAATTCCTAGACTCTTTGTTAAATTAATAAGCTTACAAAATCATATCCAGTTAGAAAATGATCGAATAATGAGAGAGCCCAAACCCAATAGAAAAAATATGGAGTATATAGATGTTATAATTAAATATATGAAGGGAAAATTAAAAGAACTGAAAAAGCTAATTAAATTGCGAAAAAGTACATACAAATTTCGTAATGATTTTTTTTTGGCGGTAGTTTAATATCTTTTGCTTTTTGGTTATTTTTGTAATGATGTTTGCAACGCCGTCTGTTTCTTGTTTTGACCTTGACTAAGTCATGAACTTGTACGATGTTCTCTGTCCAAAGGTAATTGGGCTTGGGACCTTCTCTTTTTTTTTTTTTTTCTCTTTTCGAGAGAGAAATGCGAAGCATGTGTAACATCAGAAAAATTTTATTAATAATTCCAGTGACACGTCTAAACTCACACCCAAATACATACCCACCACTCACATGAGTGATAGGTCTCATACACACACTACAACAAACTACACCACTCACATGAGTGATGGGCCCCATACACACATTACACTGTTGTAGTGTGTGTATGGGGTCCACTACTCATGTGAGTGGTGGATGTGTGTTTGGGTATGAGTTTGGATGTGATACTAACACCATTGAAACTTTATTATAGAGTTTTTTGTGAATAAACATTTAAGGAGCCAAATTGCGTGCCTCCAACAGTTAGGATTTTAACAAAGCTATTCGTCAAACAAATACTTCCTCCGTCCCATTTTCATTGTCCTTTTTTGATATTCGTGCAGTTTTCAATCACTTATATCTTTCAATGTGAATCTCCAAAAATATGCAATATGGATCTTATTTGATAGATTTCAATTTGTTCTATAATACAAAGATGTCAAAATCATAAAAAATATTATAGATTGAAAGATATACGCACGAGACAAAAAAGTGAAAAAGGAATAATGGACAATGAAAATGGGACGGAGGGAGTAGTTTTTTTAAAATCCGGATATTCAAACAGATGATTGAGATGGTGCTGCTCTTCTTCGCTGACTCCTCACGGACCTCATGTAACATATGCCTTTTACCGTTGAGATTAGGTCCATTCCCACACAATTAACAGATACTTCCAAAACGCTTCTCCCTCCAAACGTGTTTGCCTTTTTGAAAAGTCCACTTTAAAAATACTTTGACTGCCCTAACACGGTCTCTCTCTCTCTCTCTCTTTCCTCTCTCTCTCATAGGCGAGAACGTCAATGGCCTTATCAGATAGACAGCCACCTACAAATAGACTGAGGGTGACGCTTCAACAGTGACATACCCATCTCAAGCCGCCACGTACGTAACCAGTCCCCTCACACTGGAGATAGCAGCTGCGCAGTGGAAGCTAGCGAGATGCGCTGGCCCCAATCATGCGGCGACACCGCTCCGGTAGTTGTGGGTCCACCGGTGCGTCAGCGTAACGGAGGACGATGAGCTGAGGTGTTACTTTTATTATCATTAGTATTAAAGGGTAAAACGGGAAGATGACGCTTGTTTAGTTGTTGCCAAATGTCGAAGCTCATCAAGTGCGATTAATGGAAAACCACAATAAGTAATGCGATAAACCTTTTTTGTAATGGAAAACAACTTTTCCAGAGATATTTTTTTATTACTTTGAGGCCAGATCACGCGCAACTCAAAGTAATTAATTTCACCTTCCACTTGCGAGGGGTTTTAATTAAAACTAATCTGAGCAAAAGGTTGTATTTGAAATGACCTCGAATGAGATATAATAATAGCTGTTGAAAACTTTCGAAATTGAAATCTTATGAGGGAGCAAATCCTTAAATCTCGAGTCTTTACGCTAGGAAAACTCCCTTGGGGTTAACTTTTTATTAGATATTTCCGTTGCATTTTGATTGGTTGAGGTGACACCTATGAGGTGATTCATCCGCATGTTATATTAGGTGTCGTTCCGCTTTCTTTTTAAACATTTTTTTTAAAAAGAATGTAATTTCAAGCTTAAATATTATAAAAATGAAAAAATAATTTTTAAAATTTTTTGGCACCGTTTAAAAGATCTCAATGAGATCTATTAAATAAGATTCATATTGGTAGAAAAATTATTTGCGTAAGCACATAATTTTTGAACTTGAAATTACCTTCATTTTCTAAAAGTTTCTTTTTTAAGAAACCGAAACAGAGCCTAATGGCATTGATTAAACATAGGAAAATGTGTTAACTCCAATTTGTTGGATTGTGACATTGACGAAATCAGGATTAATTAATTTCATCCACAAGAGGTCACAATATGAATAACTCTTCTTGTCTAAAAAAACATGAATAATTTTTCATTAAGTCATATTTTGCGTACCAAATTAGTTGGGGTCCAAGATTAATTAAAGGTTTAAAAGTTAAAAAAAACACATAATTACTGTGAGGCTTCCCAAATAGGGGTGGCCATGGCCCCCATAAACACACTCACAGTTTCATACACCTTTGAATGGCAATCAGTGATGGATGCAAACTTTTCATGAAGAATAAAGATTTCGAAAAAAGAGATTTCTAAGAGTACTTAAGATGTTTAATGTAAGATGAATGTTTAGGGTATGAATAATGGTAATTCCCAAAAAATGGGAGTAACAGTTTCATATATAGAGACCAAAATTCTAATTTTAAAATGTACATCAAATTTTATACTCCTACTAATTAAGAGATACATTGGCTTTGTTCGGTTTATATTTTTGGTTTTGGTTTTGGTTTTGGGTAATGATTGTGGAGAGAAATAGGGGTAATAACTGGGAGATAGGAGTAAAGATTGGAGAGATATAGAGAGAAAAAAATAAAGTAATCATTGAAAATATGAATAATGATTGGAGAGAGATCGGAGTAATAATTGAAAACAAAAGTAAAAGTTAAAAAGGAAACTGAACAAAGGCATCGTAATTTATCAAAACTTGAGGCGCGGGCCGCTTCCTCCCTAACCTGCCAAAAACTCCATCCAGAGTGCTAGTGTAGGTGCAATATATATTTGACTATTTGTACACTATAATAGCATTGGGTGCTCCGGATTCTCAAAAAATGAACTTTTAAAAAAAGAAGGTAATTTCAAGCTCAAAAATTATGTATTTATGCAAATAATTTTTCTATCAATATAGATCTTATTTGATAGATCTAATTGAGATATTTTAAACAGTGCAAAAAAAAAATAAAAATTTATTTTTCATTTTTACTATATTTGAGTTTGAAATTACATTCTTTTTTAAAAAGAAGGTTTAAAAAGAAAGCGGAACGCCACCTTAACTTTTGGACATTTTGGATCGATTGAAGAACTTGCAAAATCATGATTCTAACTGTTTCATTTTTGAATCTTTGGGCACCGAACTAAACACGCGAACACAATGGTATGAAGAACAAAACCAATCACTATTTCACAAATACAACTATTTAAACCAAAATTGTTTATGTTCGTGACTCCCACCAGTATTTTTCACTAATTGCGAGTAAATAATAAAACTACCAACATTGGCAAGTATATATGCTAATAGGGTTTTATTACATCAACTCCAGCTCCTAATTAGGCTTCTCGAAACCCCACAGAATTTTCAAATAATTCATAGTAATATTTGGTACTTTTAAGTTGGCTTTTTTCATAATATTTTTATAGTATTGGTATTGAGCTATCAGAAATATGTACTTTTTGAATTCTTCTTCGGCATGAGGTAATTAAAAGCAAAAAAGAACTGAGGCCCCGTTTCGGGCGTAAGGGAAATAAGTATTTATTTTTTAAATTAAAGGTGTTGTATAGTGAGAGAATGACAAGAGGAAAATAAATACTTAAAAAGTAAGTACTTTAACGGAACGGGGCCTGAATCATCTACTAAAAATTTTAAGATATTTTAGCAACGAGTGACATTTCTTAATCTGTTTTTTTTTTGTTGAACTTGACCGAAATTTTTCCGTACTTTTCAAAATGTATAATTTAGATAAGAACCCCTAATTAAAAGTAACAGAACTTTCTAACTTGACAAATACTTTGGTAAAAAAGAAGAAGCAAGAACTGGGACATTAATATCTTACTCTTTGCTATTTTCAATTTTTTAATTTATTGCTGATTGCTAATTAAGGAATAGTATCAGCTGATCAAAGGGGAAAAAACAAATATTAAGTACATTTGTATTGTAAGGATGATCTCCAGCTTGAATTATTTTAGGTCATTTTGGGCAAGATGTTGAGTAATGGCCTAGCCCACGTATTAAGGATTTGGTGTCATTTCGCTTCAAACAATGTTTTGCTTTTAAACAATATTACTTTACATTATCTTAATATCTCATTAATAATTTCTCTCTTGGAATTTATATGAGATTGCATGAATTAAAGGAGTCGTATCCCATTTAGTTTCTTCCAACCAGTTCAGTCCAGTTGGATAATTTGTGGGCCTTTTTCGGGCCCACAATAATGATTGGAAATATTCACTTTTTAGATCTCGTCTAGAACATTGACCATGCAAAAATCATGTTTATCATATATGGTTTGATATGACTTCGAAATGCATTAAGTTTGTAAGAAAACAAGTGTGCAATACTGAAATGCAACTCATTTAACACAATTATCTGAAGATCAATGCATTTCGATATCATATCAAACCATATCAGATAAACGAGATTTTTGGTGTGATCAATGTTTCGACGAGCTCTAAAAAGTGAATAATTCCGATCAGTATTGTGGACCCAGAGATGGTCCAAAACTTGATCGGACTGGACGGGATCCTCTTCCTGAATTAAGGATCTAACACATGTACACTAGGTCTTCATAGCCCATATTACGTAATTGCTGCCACTCGGTAAGGAACAGAAATCTCAGTGTTTAATTAAGTATATACTATAAGAGGATCTCATCTCTTGAGTATTTTATTCTGGCAAAAAAGTCATTAGCTAATTTGGGTTCTGTGAATTAAGATGTGACCACGTATAGGGAGGGTTTGGTCATGTTTGATTTCAAATAGTAATTCTATATTGGTAAGCATGGATCATGTGGGCAACATGCCCTTTTGAGGAAAAGGGGAATTGAGGAGCGCCGGCAGACGAACGTACGATTCGGAGTCATCACTTGGGTTTGAAGGTCCGACACTAAGGAATCGAACTTGAAATGCTTTCTAGAAGGACTAGTGCAGGCTAGAACCAAACCAAGCACAGTTTAAAGGCTGAAAAACTCAATAAATGAACAAAACACCCCATAAACAAGCATACAACACTGGATTGCAACTTATTTGACACAATTATCTGAAGATCAATGCATTTCGATATCATATGAAACCATAACAAACGTGACTTTTTGACGTGATTAATATTTCAATGAGCTCTAAAAAGTGAACAATTCCGATCAGTATTGTGGACCCGGAGATAGTCCAAAACTTGACCGGACTTGTTGGAACCCCAGACTGGACGGGATCCTCCTCCTGAATTAAGGATCTGACACATGTACACTAGGTCTTCATGGCCCATATTACGTAATTGCTGCCACTACGTAAGAAACAGTGTTGCACGACAACATAACAAAAATATATCACTGTTTGATTAAGTATACTATAAGAGGATCTCACTCATCTCTTGAGTATTTAATTAATTAGCTCATTCTGGCAAAAAATCATTAGCTAACTTGGGTTCTGTGTATTCAGACCACGTATGGGAAGGGTTTGGTCATGTTTGATTTCAAACAGTACGTAATTCTATATTGGTAAGCATGGATAGCAAACCAAAATACCATATGCAACTCTTTGTTTTAAGGAATACACGGTTCGAATTGGTCTAGTTTCATCAAAAATTAGGGTCCCATTTCGTTAAAATTCTTACTCTTTTTTAATTAAGTATTTATTTCTCTCTCTATGAGACAAGTTATTCTTTCACAATATATAGCCCTTAGCGGAACGGGGCTTGAGTACTTACGAATTTTTTTTGGTTCAATTTTACTACTTCAAGATTATTTTGTCATCATCGTTAGAAAAATGATAGATACATGCCTACTAACCACAAGTGATACCTCCAACCACACCTCTCATATATGTGCGAACCCCCTTCTTGCATACGCCTCACAATTATATATGTGGGCCCCACAAATACGTGAGAGGTGACATACGATAATTGCATGTGTTTTTTTTTGGATGTATATAATATTACCCTTTATTTTCTTCAGCTGTAAATTATTTTTAATCTTATATGAGGATTTGCTTAAAAAATATAAGAACTTTTTTTTTAATACTTTTTAAGAAGGAAAAAATATTTTGTGATATGACATCCCAAAATAAAATAGTTGACTGCGACCACCGGATATATAGGTTTACTATTCATATATTTCACTGTAGATATTTTTGCAGCCTTGGGGTTTTCTATTTTTGTGATGATCAAGAAGTTAATATGTCACTTAAAATGGGACACAAATTAAAGTAATCAACTTTTGATCTAATTAACTAGTAATTAAGAATACTTTAGGTGTTTGTCATTGCTACGCAGCACTTGGTGCATGGCCTATTGCTTTTAGGAAATAAAATGGCATTATGTGTCACTTATAGAGTGATTAAAGCCGTTTTATGTACCGACTACGGATTAATTAAATGGGCGTTTACTAAACTTGTGATGGAACTGCATAAGACCAAGTAGTTTACGCTTAAGAGCATCTCTGGCCTTCATCCATTTTTTCTTTCAAATTTGAGTCAAATTTTGGGTAAAAACCCATTTTAAATAGACACATCTCCAATCATCAAATCCAAAATTTACCCAAATATACTATATTTTTAATTCTTGATGGCAAAATGGTAAAAAGAAAGAGCAATCAAATTGCTGTCTGATCTTCTTCTTCTTCTTCTCCTCTCTCTCTCTCTCTCTCTCTCTCTCTCTCTCTCTCTCTCTCTACATTTTCTTTGTCGTCCTCACTCGTCTCTACCATCCATCCCAAACCTCCACACCAGCTCTATATCTCTCTCGCTCAATAGTTCCGGCAACTATTGGCGCCTAGGTTTAGCCAACAATATTGGAGCATCCTCCTCCCCCACCCCCCCTCTCTCTCGCTCTCTCTCTTTCTCACACACACACACAAAATAGCCATTGGAAAAAATGAAAAAGAGTTTGGGTTGTTCCAAATATCCCAGATTTGGAAAAAGAAATGAGTAAAATCCAAAATGAGAAAAAGTTTGGGTCAAGGATTGGAGAAAGATTTTTGTAGTTTTTACCCAAAATTTGAATTTAGGTCTTAAAATGGATCAAAATTGGAGATGCTATAACCTCTCCTTAAACATATGGCAAAAATCCTATTTTAGTTGTGCATTTGTCCAAGGCAGTCCCCAATATTTTGGGGGCCCGAGGCGAACTTGAAGGTCGAAATCCCTTACATACTTTTACTAGAAAATAAAATGAACAGTAAATCAATCTCAAAATAAAAAACATATATATAATTATGAAGACTAATGCCTTGTTCTCTTTGGAATTTAAAAAAATTCAAAAAATTTCCTCTAGATTCTCCTTACTTTCAACATTTCTCTCTCTATCTTTTTCCACTCATTATCCCTACTATTTTTCAAAAAAAATTTCAAATTCTAATCCAAACAAAGCATAAATTTTTGAAAGTTGTGATCATTACAAGAACGTAAAAGTATCACTTATGTACATATCACTCTTTTTTGCCTGGGTTCATTAATAATGAGCTTATCTTTTTTATATGTAGTAGAGACGGAACTACGTGCGGCTTATGGGGGCCACGGCCCCCGCATAGTTTTGGGTAGTTTTTGTAAAAAAAATATTTTTTAAAAATATATATATTTTAAAAAAAAATTCTTGTTATTCGTTAAACCTGATCTAATATATCATAATCTATCATTGGAAACTTAGGTGGTGTTCTTCTAAATAAGCTGTAACGACCTGATTTTTTGTCGGTAAAAATTTCGTTAAATATTTGAATTTTATTTTTTATTACTTGGATTTACTTTTAAATTTCTATAATTTGTCATAATTACGCTTTGGCCCTTGAAATTCATTTCTTGACACTTTAGTCCTACTTAGAAAGCCTAGTTAGCTTCTGATCATTCGGTCGGAAGAACTAAACTAGGAAGCCACCTAGTTACCTTTACCTAATCATAAATGGACCATTTTGCCCCTCTTGGACCTTTTGAACCTTTTCAATCCTAGAATTGAAATTTGTTTATTCATTTTCTTTTGATTATTTTTGGTTTTATTCCTTTTCCATTGGACAATAAAAATTAGGAAAACTATTATCCATTGGATAATAGAAACCCCAATTCTTTATAATAAAAGTATACTTGGTTAAGTACTAGTATTATTTATAAAATAGACTTTTTAATTACTTTAAAGGACTTTTTGATTATTTTAGTATAAAATTTCCCTAGTAACTATTGTCCATTGGACAATAAGAGCTAGGAGGATTATTATCCATTGGATAATAAGTTCACTTTTCAACATAGTACATGGGATTATTAATTTAATCTTTTCCTTAATTCCCATGTGAAAAGGTACATATTATTTTAATATAAAACTTACCTAATTACTATTGTCCATTGAACAATAGAAGTTAGGGGATTTATTACCCATTGGGTAATAGCATTAGTCTTCCAACAAAGTACAAGGATTTTATTAAATAATCAAGTTTTGGATTTTCCCATGTGACATTGTGCATTAAATTATTAGGGTAAATCAAAACCCTAGATTTCTAAAGGACATTTTTGATTATTTTATCATAAAAGTTTCCTTGCAACTATTGTCCATTGGATAATAAAAGTTAGGGGTTTTATTATCCATTGGGTAATAAGGTTATTCTTTCACCAAGTACTAGAGTTTTATTAAACTAGTCATTTTCCTAAAACCCCATGTGATGTTAGTACCTAATTTTTTTATTGTGTAAGTACTTGGTAGTCTTAAAGCTTAAGATTTCATTAGTACTCCTTTATTATTTTCTATTGGGGTTTTGGTACCCAATTTAATTAGTTTAATGGGGAAACTTCCTTCCTAGCTAAGGAAACTAACCTCCATTGCCCTCCATGTACTTATTAGATTTGTTTAAACACCAAATCTTGTACAATTTATTCTTTCTCTTCCAAGATCAAATCCAAGGTACAAATCTAATCATTCAAAGCCTTTTACCCATTGGACAATAATTGTTAGGGAAAATTTTATCCCTTGGGTAATAGCCAAGACTTTGGCTAGAAATAGCAAGCCATTCCAAGCATTGAATTCACACCTTCAAGCTTTGCTCTTCCTTCTCTCTAGAATTCTTAAGTTTGTTCTTTGTTCTATCTTTGTTCTTCTTGAGTTCTTCAAGAAACTCATCCAATACCGCCACTAAGCCACCACTCGACCACTCTTCGATCCATAAAGTAGAATAGTTTTAGTCAAGAATTGGTTTCAAGAGGAACATTTCTCTTTCGAAGCTACCGGAAGCATACCGTAGGAAGTTACTCCGCCCAATCCCCGACGTACCATCCGTAGTCATCACTACCGCCCAGAAGAACGGTAGTTTCTCCTTATCTACTACCCCAAGTTATATGTAGTTATCTTTATTTACTTTTTGTCTCAAGTATTTGTATTTTGATCTTTAAAATGATTATGAGTATGCATATATGAATTGCTTGTATTACTTGTGGCGTGATAAAGTATAAGTGATATTCACTCCAAAGGCGTCCGTACATGTGGCGTTATGCTTTTAAGCATAAGTGATATTCACTCCAAGGGCGTCCGAACATGTGGCGTTATGCTTTAAGCGTTGATTTGCATATGTTTAGCAATATAGAGTTGGATGATCTTTCTTGTTTTGTTTCAAGATTTCAATGAGTGGGTTGTGTTTACTTTGTAAAAGACCTACCGCGAAAGTCTTTACATGTAACGAGACACGAGAATCGAGAAAGTAGAAACATGACACTTAGGGTGTGGTTAATGAAAAGGCGTGTTTGAAAAGAGTGAAATGTTTTGAGAAACCACAATGTGGCCGGACTTGCCCATTGTGTGTGGTGTGTGTGTGTTCCAATGGGAATTCGGAATAACGAAACCATTGTGAGGTTGTGTGCATTCCCATGGGATCCCGGACCGGCGGAACCATGGTGAGGTATAGCTTGGTTATCCGTGGAGAGGAGCCAATGCAATTGTGTGCCAATGGGAACCCGGTGCGGCGGAACCATTGTGAGGATACTCGGGAACCCGGAACGGCGGAACCGAGGTTGGGTGTGTAGCTTGGTTATCTGCGGTACGAAGCCAATGCAAATGTGTGTGTTAAACTGATGATTTTTGAAAGGTTGTTTTGTAAGTGGAAAATGGTGACACGGTCTACGACGAGTCGCGTAGGAGAAATCGGGAAATCTTGGACACCAACGATAGACGATTAACGATGTGTGATTGTTAGTGTTGTTGTAATTGTTTACCATCGTAAGGTTGGTGGGTAAGGATTTCCTATTGAGCGTTGTAGCTCACGGTGTTACCTTTTGGTGACCTTGACATATTATATTGGTAGTGACGTCGGTATAATGTGTCAGACTTCGTAGAAGAGCAGGGCGAGATCTTCACCTTGGAGGCGTACGGAGCCGAGGAGCTGGCCAGGATGGAGGAGCAGGCGGAACTGTAGATAGGAACCTTAGTTTCCCTTCCTTTTGTAATAAAAGTACTCCTGTGGGGGTTATGTTGTAATAAAGAGCTAGACTCTATTTTGAAATTTCAATAAAATTATCTTATTTAACGTACCCAAAATTCGGGGCGTTACATAAGCCATTGGCTTTTCCGCCAAAAATTAGCCAAATAAAGCAATATAAAGACGAAAATAAGCCAATAAGCCAACTTTTTCGTCTTTATTCAAAAAAATTGGATTTCGGTCAAAATTTTTTACTTTTTAGATTCCTCTCGTCGTGAGGATTCAATAATCTCTAAAAAATTGACAATAAGCCACGTGATACGAAAAAAATTTGAATATAGACAAAAAATAAGCCACTTTAGCTTATTTAGCCGAACACCCCCTAAGAGAGGGAGATGTGTGCTTTTGGAAACCGCACCCTTCTTATTTGCATGGGAGTATAAGGGATGCATCACCTACACTTTACTTCACTTGTTTTTAAAATATTAAGATTAATTATTTTTTGTTTGTTAAGAGCCACTGCATATTGTTCTTTTGTATTGGGTGTTATTTGAACATTTAAATGCTTTAGAATATGTTCATTTTGGGTTCCAAAATCCAACCTTTCTTTCTGCGCACGGTCTCCAATCAGTTTTTCCTTCAATTATTTCTCTTATTTTTCTTTTTATCTCTTTTCACTCATTAACCAAAAAATCTCCTCAAAACCCAAACCAAATAAACTATTAGATCCCCGAATTTTGAAATTTCAAAAGTTATTG
The DNA here is from genome assembly GCA_019656275.1 of Rhododendron kiyosumense. Lineage (NCBI taxonomy): Eukaryota > Viridiplantae > Streptophyta > Magnoliopsida > Ericales > Ericaceae > Rhododendron > Rhododendron kiyosumense. The sequence continues at coordinate 141,125 of BPLS01030817.1, read as the reverse complement.
TTCATAGTTTGGCCTCCACGTTGAAAAAATCATGGTTCCGTCCCTGATTATTACCTAGTACAACATCCTATACCCAACGAGGGTTGTCTCCACTGGCCAGGGGTTTGCTGCCATCCTAGAGGTCCAAGTTGGATTATTAGAAGGTAGGTGAACCAATTGGAATGTGAAAGTCCATGTGGGTAGCTTTATGGGCATGCACGTAGGGATGGCCATCTCGGCTGATCTGTTTGTATCCGATCCATTATCAGTTCTGGATAGATCGGAGATTCAAAGATCGTGGCAGATTCGGATTTATTTTTCAAAAAAAAATCAGAGATCAGATCGGAGGTTAGTCTGTCCCCACCCTGATCTGCCCCAAATCTGATCCCCGTCCCCGATCCGCCCTGATCTGTCTCCAAATACCCGAATATATATAACTTTTTTCCCAACTCATCCCACTCTCTCCAACCCCAGTCCCCATGCTCATCACGAAAATAACGAAGCAGATTCATTGATAGCGTCTGTTCTTGGATTTGATTGAAAATTGAAAATCATTTTTCAAGCTCTCTCTCTCTCGATTTGTTGTGTTTTCATCTTATTTGGACTGGCTCTGCGTCTACCAAATACATGTTATATATGGGTTTTTTTTGTTTAATCGAAAATCTATTTTTGTTTATGATCAAAAATCTGTTTTTTTACTCTATTTGATGAAAAACTTTACTTTGTTTGATCAAAAATCTATTTTTTTTTTCAAATTCAGATATCCGAATCCCCGATCGGATCTTCGTTCTCCATTTGGGGCTGGGATAGATGACCGAAAATATATCCGATCGGAGATCGGGGCGGATTCGGAAGACGGGTGGAGGGTTCGGATTCGGATTCGGATTCGGATATGTCATTATCCACCTTCGATCCGAGCCATTGTCATCCCTACGTGCGTGTCGTGGTCTCACTCCTAGTTGCTTCTAACTTCTTAAGTGCTTACTCCCTCCGTTCCAAAATGAGAGTCTCTTATTTCATTTTGGGATGTTCCAAAATGATTGTCCCATTCCAAAAATAGAAGTGAAAATTTGATAAAATTCCAAAAGTGTCCCTATTATTTGAATACAAATTTTGGAAAATAGGTAGAATATAGGGGTAATAGTGAAAAGTAGGTGTTATGATTACATGTCTCTTAAAAAAGTTGGAATTCCAAAGAGGGACTCTCATTTTGGAACGGAGGGAGTATTTCCTATGGCTGACCCTAGCTATGTCAATTAGTCTCATCCCGATTGCATGTGGGAATAACTTCTATATTGTCAAAAAAAAAAAAATTTATCCTAAAATATAGGAAACGGGGGGGATGCTGTCTCGATTTTGGGGCCCACCTCGCTCTCGCTCCAATGATCGAAATTGTTCACTTTGTAAAGCTCGTCAAGTAGAATAATTATGCAAAAAATCAGCTCAATTGGATATCATTAAGTGTCTGATCGGAACCCATATAACTCTCGGTCCATGGGTTACAGTGGATTTAATCTAGTGTTTTGGATCCATTCATTTTAAGATAAAAAGATTCCGATCAGGCACTTAATGATATCCAATTAAACTGATTTTTGGCATAATTGTTCTACTCGACGAGCTCTACAAAGTGAACGATTCTAATTATCGAAACGAGACCAAGGTGGACTCCAAAATCCGGCACAGCAGTAAGCTGCTGTCCCCAAAGGGAACAACAGACCCTCAGCTTCCCTAAAATATAGGGCCCTTAATTCTTAAAGTAGGTTGGGAACACGAGGCGCAAGCCTTTTTCGCCTCCCCTGACGAGCCTGCATCTGTCCTTTGACCTTAGACGTGTCTTCCAATGGTTGAACACACACGGTCCCCCCGCCCACCTAAACAAGTACGTAGTATAACTGATGAGTTAGACATAAATATTACTCCCTCCGTCCCATTTTCATTGTCCATTATTCTTTTTTCACTTTTTTGTCTCTTGCGTATATCTTTCAATCTATAATATTTTTCATGATTTTGACATCTTTGTATTATAGAACAAATTGAAATCTATCAAATAAGATCCATATTGCATATTTTTGGAGATTCACATTGAAAGATATAAGCAATTGAAAACTGCACGAACATCAAAAAAGGACAATGAAAATGGGACGGAGGGAGTATTAGTCTAAATTACGTAACGGAGGTTGTTAATCCACGATTAGGGGGACAAGATTAATTTTAAATTAATCAGTGCACAATATTAGATTTGCAAATCTAAAGAATTAGACAAGCAGGGAAACGTGAAACCAGCATAAGGCAGATTTATGGGATATGCTCAAAGAGTATTTACATCGTTCAAATCTTGCCGGATGTACGTTCCCTAGTAAAGCGACTGTTAAATGTTCGGTTCAATTCACACACACATTGATTAATTTCTGAAGACCCAATCCCTCCGTGACACCGTCAATTAATTATAGAGCGCTTGACATACGGAAAACTACTTTAATTTGGAGAGTGTGATCTCCTTCGGGTATACATGCTCTATTTTGAGTTGAATCCTTCAGATAGTCGCGTTTCATGGGGATAATAATGCCTTTTAACATCCTCGATCTAGATCTAGTCATTTTTTTGCTAATACGACCGTGAAGGCGCTTTCGTTTCATCAAGTAGGCATATCGTCATTACTTGTCTAGTTTGAGATTCAGTTGTTGAATGCGATTTTAGTCTTTGCAGATTGTGGTTTAGGGCTTACTGTTTGTATCCTCCATCCATTGGGCAGTAATTAGCAATAATTTTTCAATTGTTGGAGTGTTTGTAAGGGGGCAGGGATTACTTTTCAAGGGCAGTCATTCTAAGCAAATACTCCATATTGCTAAAAATTAGATTGGTCAACGGTTCTCTGCATACCCGGCCCCGCCAGAGTAAGGATTACAAGTCCTAATTTGTTTAGCATTTAACTCGAACAATTATGTTGATTGGGCATAAGTAAATGCTTGGTTTTGAATCATATTTTAAGAAAGAGAAATGAACATTTAGAGTGTCTGACGACTCATTTCTTTGGGACAAATATACTTGGGTGGATGGATGCTGATCTTTGATTAATTTGAAAGTTGGCATCACATGAGAGTAAGAATTGGAGGATGGTGCTGTACATTGGTATTCGCAATATTGTATTGTGCACCTTCGAATTATCGGATTGTGCATCTGACAGCTAAGATATTATCTCGGCAATAAACGGCTCTCGATCGTTGGTTGCCAAAATGAGATCCGAACTGTCGAATATACGATTCAACGGCTCGGAGGTACGTATCACGGTGCTGTGCACCTCATTGCATGGCACCAACTCGAAGTCCAGTATTGGCAGGTGAGCATTGTCATGCAATATTTTAGGCCATCACTGAAATTATTGAAATGCTTTTCTTGTTATTGAATAGTATTACATGTTTTTATTTTTCATTTGTCAATTAGGAAAAATTGCCCCCCACGTGAAAATAATTCAAGATGCTTCCTTGGGGCTTGGATGAACGAACTTGGTTGCTTGGTTAAACTGAAAGCTCGTGTTCCCAAATCCCACTATTTAAACGTGAAACCGAGTCTGCAGTATATTTGTCTTTTTATGTCAAGTCAAAATTCCATTCATTACTCATTTTGGGTCTAGTTCAGTTTTAATTTTTGTAAGCTCATTCCGAGCGCACAACAATGATTAAAGTTGTACATTTTGGAGATCTCGTTAAGTAATAGTAGGTATAACAAGTACGGAGTATAATCATTGGAACACATAGCTGTATAACACATCAATGAAAAAACTTACGTTATGGTGGTGATCAGAGTATACCTAATTGAGTACATGATTTTACGATTTCCAGGCCTACAACTGAACACAGTCTCAAATAATGTTATGGAACCTGCAATCACTTTTGTCTTCTCACAAGCACACTTAGTACTCAAGGCGTTGAAGCACCACGTAACCTTCTTGAAACTAACAGCAGTTACACGTGATACTTTCAAATGATGTAATTGATCCCGCCATCAGTATCCTGGCCTGTGTCTTCTTAGAACCACAAATACTCATTTAAGGTGTTAAGGCATCACGTAGACTTGTGAACGAGTACCACAGTTTTTGCGATCAACGTTTTCAGGTCTACACAATTGAACGTTGATGTTATTGAACGCCATAATTGGTGTAATCGCATCGCGAGAGTACGATTATGAATGGTGTTGAGGCACGACCTGATCTTATCGGAATGGAAAGTTACTCCTCATAGGCCATAGCCTCACAACAACCATGCACGTTCAATCTACCCATCAAACCAACTCTTCCTGAATGCACAACCCAAGCTCCGCCACAACACTGCCGCGAACGGAGGCCGGCCCACTTGCACTGTTGCACCCACTCAACCTACAACTGCTTCAAATCATTGGCTTGTTCAGAGACTCTCCAAACCTTCACTGACTTGTCCAAGCTCCCACTATACACTATCCACCGCCCACCGTGGCCGCCCTCCTCCTCTTCCTCCACCACCGCCAAGCACTTCACCGGCCCACTATGTCCATACAACACCGTCAAGCACATATGGTCCCCGCCCTCATCCCTCCTCCACACGCAGATACTATTATCCGCGGACC